>MWVB01000034.1:94667-118125 GCA_003054985.1 Leucosporidium scottii | reverse complement strand
TTTCGCCCCTTCGCCTCTCTGGGAGAGTGTAGAGGGCGGTTAGGTAGGTGGGGGTTAGGATGGGGAGGAGCGACATGGAGGAGAGGAGGAAGGAGGAGGTGGGTGTCGCTCGGGCGGTGAGGAGGTGCGTGTGGTGCGAGAGGGGGCCCGTGAAGGAGAGCTTGACGCCTGGGTTTTTTTGGATTCATTCACGAGATGTAGAGGTGAAAGAGGGTGGGAGGATTAGCAAGCGAGAAAAAGGAAGAGGGTTGAGTGAGTGAGCGAGAGCCGAAACGAACCAATTTCTTTGGCTTGCTGTAAGAGGTCGTCACGAGCTTTCGCCTTGTCCTTGCCCTTCATCGTCGGGTGTGAGAAGATGTAGGGTTTCCACTCGAACCTGTTGCGAGAATGAGCATCGTCCATCAGCTTTCCTCTTCTCATCGCCGAGGTTCCCTCTCTCGCTTCCTCTTCTCCCTCCTTTCTCCTCTACACAGAGAGAGCATCAAAACTCACCTAACCTCACTCCTAAACTTTCCATAGACGAACCTATCCCCATGCTGAATCTGATACTCTCCCGAGGGCATGGGTTGACCAGGACACTCGGGCCCTTCATTCTCGTCGTTGCGGTGCAGGACGGCGTTGGAATGATTGAGCTTGAGGGTGAGAGGGTAGGGGTCGAGATTGGTGGGTGAAGTGGGGTCGTCGAGCTGTTGTGATGTAGAGTAGAGCGGAGAGTAGAGAAGAGAGATGAGCGAGCGCTCGGGACACGGGCGAGGGAGGAGTGACGGTAGAGGTTGACGAGGGCTGATGAGGAAGCAGGTAGGGGAGTAGTAGCTTGGAGCGGTAAATGATGTAACTCACTGGTTGCCAATGTTGACCTGCAGCATGCAACTCCCATGAGCCGTCCTTGGAGACTGAGAGGGACTTGATCTTGAAGTCGTTGGGCTTTGGTCTCGTGGGTTGTTTGCCGTCTGAACGATCTGACCATCCTCCTAATCTACCCGAGCGGTAAGCGCGACCAGGGTGAATGTAGTGACTTGACGCGGCGGGTTGAGAATCGGTCGCGTCTGGAGGGGAGGGGAGCGAGGTGAGGTGTAAGACTACAGAAGAGAGGGAGTGGAAAGAGCTACTTACCGTCTAAGGACGAGTTGAGATTGCCGTGAATGATCCACACCATTCCCTCTCACTCACTCACTCACTCGTTACAGTCAAAGGGGGAGAGGAGAGACGAGACGCGCCAGTTCAACTTGGCTCTTGCACTCCATCCCGCTACAACTCTTTCGTTCGACATGGCAGAGGAGACTGACATAACAGCGCTGCTCTCATTACCTACACTTCAACCCTTCCTGCAGCAGATTCAATCGCTCGTCTCTTCCCCTCATCCACCTCGCTCCATCCTCATCCACGCTCCTACCAATCAATCCCTCGTCTTACCTGTACTCACTTACATTTTATCTCATTTACCCACTGCTGCACCTCTCCCTCTCCCTTCTGCCACACCTCCCACCGTACAACACCTCTTACCAAACTACGCCACGGTAGACTTGCTCCAACTTCATTCCCCTCGCGCCGCTTTCGATACTATCCTCAATCAGCTCTCCGCATGGCATCAAAAAGCAGCAGGAGAAGAGCAACTCTGGGATCCTGCAAGAGGGGGAGTCACCAATTGGGACGGCAGGACTCAAGGGATCAGCCTACAGCGAGTCGAGGAGGAGACCAAGGGCAAGAGGAGGAAGTCTACAACTGGGACGGCGGGGACAGCAAGGCGCAAGAGGATCAGGCGAGACGATTCCATCATCCCCGATTCGGAGCTTGAGACTGAAGACCAAGAGCAAGAGCACGACGACGACTCGATCAACGCCGAAGCTTCAACTTCCACCTCCCGCTGGACCCTCACCTGGGACCGTTCCCTCCCTTCCTCCTCCTCTTCCTCACACACCACCGGAGAACTAGCTCCCATCCGCGACACCATCGAAGCCTTTCACCACTCTCTCTCCAAAATCGCTACTCTCGGCTCTTCTGCCCCTCCTTCCCCCTCTACCTCCACCACCTTCGCCCAACAACTCTTTGCCCCCGATGAGGAGGTGCAGCAGAAGCATCGCTTTGTCGTCTTCTCTAATGGGGAGCTGTTGCCCGATTTGGCTGCGCCGGGCAATGTGGGAGGCGCGCCGAGGGAGACGGGCCAAGGAATGACGTTTGAAAGTACAGTGAGGAGGTTGGGAGAGTTGGTGAGTTGTTCTCCTTTTCTCTCCCCACTTTGACCTCGCTCCAGCCCCTCCTTCACCTCTTCACAAGCCGAGCTGACCACCCCCCCCCCATCGTCTCCTCGGTCCATCTCAAAACAGGCCCGTCTACCCTTGACAAGCATCACCATTTCATCCCTCTCGATCCCCAAATCCCGCGGCGACATGGTCGGCCTCCTCGACCCGACTTTAATCCAATTCCCCGACCTCGGCGCTCCAATCGGTGGTCAGTCGAGCTTCTCTTTTTCATCGTCTCCAAGCTCTGATCATGGCTCGCTCTTGACACCAAGAACTTGCTAATCCACTCCCTTCCTCCAATCCCGCAGGCAACCCCTCCTCCCTCCCCGCCATCCCCGACCCCGTCCACCTCCTCACCACCCGTTTCGCCCAGACGCTCCCCTCTCCTCTCCCTCCCTCCCCTCTCCCCTCCACACACACCAACCCTTACCTCCCCCTCTCCCGAGAAGACTTGATCGCCCTGTTCCAATCCCTCGCCAATCTCGTTTGGGAGCTGTTTAGCAAGTACTTGATCGAGGTGGAGGATTTGGCGAGGGTTTGTGCGAGGTATTGGGGGAAATGGAGGGCCGTGGTGGAGGGGAGTAATCGTGAGTCTTGTCTTTCTTCTTTCTGCTTTCTTGGACTTGATGGCGATTTGGGACGAGAGGTAGGAGGAAGAAGAAGGGCGGTGAGAGAGAGAGAGAGAGAGAGCTGACCCTCCTCTCCACCACTACAGCTCCAATCGCACCGACCAACACCTCGGCTCTGGCCTCTCACCTCAAAGCCGACTTTGCGACCGAACGAGCCTTGCTCGGTATCTCGCAACCTTCCCTCTTCGGCTCGCCTTCCAAATCCCTCTCCCTCTCCACCAACACCACCGAAGCAGCAGCAGTACCAACCCCCCAACCCCAACAATCCACACTCCACGGTTTCACCGGCCTAATGCCCGCCCTCCCTCCTCGTCCAACACTCCCCTCCAACCCCAATTCACCGGGTCCCACCTCCTCACCAGGAGGGGACGACTTCTCCCCCCTCGCCTCCCACTCCTCTTGCCTCCCTGCCACACCCCTCAAGAAATCCCTCCTCCTCCTCCTCCCCTCCCAATCCCACTCGCAATCGCAACGTTCCTCCCTCCTCACCCTCTCGAAATCCCTGCCCCGTCTCGCTCGGTTCCTCCTGATTGCAGCTTATTACGCCAGCTTCAATAGCCCCAAAAGTGATGTGAGGTGTTTTGTCAAGGTTGATGAAACGGTGGTGAGGAGGGGGAAGAAGGGTAGGATGGGGGGCAAGAGGAAGCAGGGTACAAGCCCGAGCAAGGTCAGTCTGGTTGGGCCCTCGTTCTCTCTCCCCGCGGACCCGGACGGAAGCTGATTGGTCCGGTCGGGTGTTGATTTGATCCACACAAAGGCCAAGCTCACTACCGACCTTTCGGGAGCCAAACCTTTCCCCCTCGAACGTTTGTTGGCCATTTTCGAAACCATCGTGAGCGATAGGATCGAATACGAGAGCATGGCCCGCAGTTGGGATATCGGAGGTTTGGTACGTCTTCCTCCCTTCTCCCTCTCTCCCCTCGACCGCCCTCGCTAACCCCCCTCCTCCCTCCATCCCTCGAGCAGATCGCCTCCCTCCTCTCCCTCCGACTCCTCCAGCGCGTGTCCTCCCCCTCCAATACCGAGAAATTGTTGATGGGCCTCAAGATGAAGAGTACCTTGGGTAGGGAGGCCGTCGACGTTTTGGCTAGGAGTGTGGGGTTTCCAGAGTGGACCGAGATGCTCGGTGATGGGGAGTGAGTGAGTGAGGGGGGAGTGTAGAGAAAGGTGCTGGGGTAGTTGAAACTTTGCTTGCTTGTTGTCTCGTTCGTTCGCTGCAGCTCGATGAGAGACTGCAAAACCAGGTGCTCACTCGATGCCCGCTCTCTCCTCGAGTGTCCGTTCGGCTCGGCGCTCTCGCATCTCGCGCGAGCGCTCGGTAGGGGGATGATGATGCGAGAAGGATAAGTTAGAGAAGATGAAATGTACAAGAAGGGGAGAAGGAGGAGGAGGAGGAGGGCTATATGTAAGGCGGGAAGCGAAGCGAATCACTTCTTGGTCGCGAGACCGATGCGAGCGTTCTCGACGTCCTGTAGAGTGACGAAGGAGGATCAGCGGGGGAATAGTAGCGGCTAGGAGTGAGGAGACTCACGTAGATGGTGTACCAGTTCATCACTGCGTCGAGAAACAAACTGGTCAGCTCCCTCTCCCCCTCGGCAACGTCCCCAAAAAGAAACTCACAAAACGTATCTCCCAAGATCCAGCTGGAACCAAGGCCAAGGTCCTGCGTAGCGACAGCGCCCAAGCACCTCGAACTGTCCTCCTCAATGTACCCGAGGTTGAACTCGTCCCCTACGTCCCACTTCTTGAAGACGCGGGTCAAGCCGAACGTGACGGTGGGAGGCGAGGCGCAGGGGAAGGTCCAGAAGTTGTCGTCGTACTTTGCTGACCCGGGCACGTTGCTCCAGAACTCGGCGGCCGCGGCGGCGGGAGCCTGTATGAGCAGGAGAGGTCAGTGAGAGCAGATGAGGAAAGAGGGAGAGGAGAGGCGCACGATGATGAGGGTCGTTCCAGAGTCGAGGATGGCGTTGAAGCGACTGGCGACGGCTTGCACGCCGTTGACAAAGGGAGCCGAAGCCGCGATTTGCCAGTAGGTGCGGAAGGAAGAGCCCGAGGTCTGCGCCGAGCCAAAGAGAGCGGGTTCAGCTTGGCGTAATCCCTCTGGCCTACGAGCTCAAGACGTACGTAACCGCAAGGGTAATAGGAGATGACACCAGTCATCTTGGTGCGATCGTATCCTCCGAACGTGAGGGACGACTTGCCCGCCGTCATCGAAAGAGCGAGGCCAAAGACATTCTTGGTGCCGACGCCTTGCTCGTATTGAGTGAAGGGAACGGTGTTCTGGTATCCCGAGGAGAGAGCAGGCCAGCCGAGACCCATGAGACTGTTGAGCGCGAGCTGTGAGTTGCAAGACTCTGAGGGAGGAAGGGGAAGAGACTCACGCATCCGAGTCGATGTCGGCGACGGTGGTGGAGAGGGAAGTGGAAGAAATGATGGCTTGGCCCGTGACGGAGAGACCACCAATTTTGACAGTATCCTTAATGAGGGTTCTGGTGAAGCACGCGGCGTCAGCTCGAAGCGAAGTGTCGTAGAGAAGCTCGGCGCTCGGCTCACCCCTGCGAGGTGGAGCCATCGACAAAGTTGGTCTTGACGGTGGTGCTCGTCTTGACGGCGGTGCTACTCTTGGAAACAGTGTACCTCGCCTTGCTTCCACAGCTCGACGCTGGGCAAGCAGAGTCGGCCACGGTAAAGTCGGAGCTGGCAGAACGGGGAGGTGGTCAGCTCGGCGCCGAAGTGGAGGGGCGCTGAAAACGCACGATCCGGTATCAAAGTAGGTGTCAAATGTCTGTGCAGGAGTTCCAATGTATGCAGGTCCTGTCCAGACGGCGTAGGCCTTGATGCCCAGGGAGACAGCTCCTCGCTCGCGGAGCTTTGAGGTGTTGTCGTCGAACAGGTTGTGCCTCAAGATGCGGTTGTTCTGTGATGCGGGAGCGTGACATGTCAGCTTGGCTATGCTGCAGACCCTGCTCTAATCAAACTCACCGTCTCGTACTTGCTACAGAGCCGAGGAGAGGAGGGACGCGACTCAGCGATTCGTTTCCGGCTCGTTTCTTTTGGCTGCAACTCACGTCGACATGATCGCGACCTCGTTCTGAAAGGCTGTAAAGTTGACTGCACCGGACTCGAGCACATAGCCGCTGCGACGAGTAAGCGGGACAGAGTTGAGCGCGAAGGCGGAGGAAGCGAGGACGGCGACCGCCGTGAGCGACTCGAGCAAGAGCATGGCGGAGGGGGGAAACGAGCGTGAGGAGGCCGACGGGGCCTTGTCTGTAGTAGACTTGAGTACGTTGAACGAGCGACGAGGTGTAGTTGTGTAGGGAGACCAAGAGAGGCAGCCCAGGCTCTTTGGAATGGTCAGTTGAGCGACTTGGGACGCGCCTCTTCAACTTCGCAGCCTGCGCAGAAGGGATCATTCCCTCCCGGAAATTCGCTGGAAATGGGTGTACAATGATAAGAGCGTCGCGCTCATTTTTTCAGTGTCATGTTGTAGACAAAGATCTGCGAAGGGGACGAACGATCAGCTCGGAGTGAAGTGGGGAACAGCGCCGAATCACAACTTACCACCCATGCGCTGGCGATAAAGGCCGCCGCCAAGTAGAAGCTGATCCGAGAAATCAACCTGCTCCGTCTCAGATGGTCGAGAGTCTCCTTGTCCAGCGAGACGTCCCGCCGGCGCTCTTCGTCCTCATCCTCCTCCGAGCCATCGCTGTCCTCGCTCTCTTCCTCGTCTTCCTCCTCTTCATCAATAGCAGTATACTCGGCACTCGCCTCCACCCTCCGAGCCGGTCGAGGGATCACCCTCCACCATAAAATCACGACGACCAGCTGCGCGAGGAAGAGGGCGAGTAGGAACGTGACGACCGCCCGAGCTGCGAAGAGCTTGTCGGCCCATTCCTTGAGCAGCAGCGAGGTGCAGAATTGGACGATGATTCCACCAGCTTGCTCGAGGGACTTGTGGGCTCCGAGGGCTGTCGGAGCTTGATGCCGCTCGACGAGGAGGGGAACGACGAGCACGGTGAGGAGGGGGCCACCTCCTAAGCCGAAGGCGGAGGGAACGAACGCGAGCCAGTAAGGTACGAAGTGTGTGAGCTGTGGGCGAGCGTCAGCAAGGAGTTCGGCTTTCAGAGAGCCCAAGGAGAGGACGGACGGAAAGGAGGATCAGGCAGCTGGAGGCCATCGCGATGGGAAGAAGGTACCAGAGGCGGCGGAGCGCATGCAGATGTTCTGTCAGAGACACTGTGTTCAGTAAGGGGTTCGCCTCCCGTGCCAAGAAGAGCAACAAGTACTCACTGTCGATGAGAACACCGAGGAGGGGGTATAGCTGTCAGGCCGGGCATTAGTGGGAGGTTGTGAGCGAGGCTGTACGACTTCGACGTACAATAATTGAAGAGAATGGGATGGCGGACACCGCGAGACCGGCTGCAGACGGCGATATGGGGTAGAACGTCTGGAGGAGGGAGCTCGAAAGCCGAGTGAAGGCGTCCCATGCGCCAACGAGGCAGCTGCAGAGCAAAGGATGTAAGCGCTTGGCTCGACAATCTCGAGGAGAAACTCTCATTGACTGAAACTCACCACACGAGCGCGTAGATCCAGAACCGGCCGGGGAAGCGTTTCAGCTCGGCGAGTCTGAGAGCTCGACCTTTGGTGTGGTAGAGATGCTGCAGTCGCTGGTCCTCATCTTCCGAATACGGCACGAGACACCGCTCGAGAACGTAGTAAAGGACGCATGCCGAGAAGGAGAGGGCGGAGAGGGAGGCAGCGGTGATAAAGGGGAGCCGAGAGCTGATTTGCGAGAGGGGATGTGAAACGGCGGCCGAGACGAAGGAGGCCTACAAAGGACAAAGAAGGGGATCAGCTTTGTTGAACGAAGCGGGAAGAGCAAGCACCCACAGTCTTGCCGAGGAGCAGGCCTAGAGCAACCGTCTTGGCGACCGAGTGGCCGTCGGAGCATCGCAAGATTATGCTCTCCTGCACCACGGAGAGTGGGCTGGCTCCCGCTCCTGCCAGGAGCAATCCTGAGACCTGCGGTAGAGGGTCAAGTGTCAGCAGAAGGGTTTTGCGAAGAAGGGAGCGTCCTCCGTCTTCCTCTCGAAGCCGAACGCCTCACCATGCCGGCCACATCGATATCTCCATTCCCTCGCTCTCTCCAGCAGACAATCAAGTGGCCAAGTAGCACCAATCCTGTCGATAGAAGGCCGACCTTGGCGGGTCCGAACCTGCGAATCGAGCCATCCGGTCAGTCAAAGAAAGGCGGATCAAGCCGGCTAGTCGGCTGGGAGAGAGGGGAGGCTCACTTTGGTACAAGCAGTCCACTGATCAACGGCGTGATGGTGTTGATGAGAGATCCAGCCGAAACGAGCGCGGCGAATTCGCTCTCGGTCGTCTTGAGAGTGGTTTTGAGAGGACCGAGGAGGTGAGAGCCGAAATGGCTGGTAGGGAGAACAGTAAAGGGAGCATGCACTTGGTCAGTAGTCGTGAACCAAGGCGGTGGAGCTCTACGGGGCTCACCTGCCGACCGACAAGCAGCAGGCGCAGGCTACGGATAGATGACGCAGGTTAGCAAGGTCGATCTCGGCGCTGTTGAGCAGCAGCAGGTGCTCCACTCACCTAGCATCAGCCTTCGTATCCGCTTCTCCCTCCGTTCGAGCCGTGCATCGTCCGAGAGGAGGAGGAATGAAGGTCGACGACGACGCAAGGAGGAGCCTACTCGACTGCTGGTGGAAGAGAGCGTGCGACCTAATGGCGGTAACAAGCTGTCGGTCTCTGCAGGTGCCATCTTCGGTGAGAGATGAAGCGACAAGAGGAAGAACAGGAAGAGGGGAAGGGTCGGCACTTGATCTCCCAGCTTTGGCTTTGGCCTGCACTCGGCCGTCGTCTGACGAGCTTCCGAGCGCAGTACGATAGCTGTGCAATGCATAGAATTACTCCTGTGCCAGCGGCTGCTCGGCTTCGACTCAGCCTCCTGACCGCCCTCCTGCGCCGAGCAGACTCAAGAGGTCAGTTTCTCTCGCTGTTCGCGTACAGCTCTCAGGCTCGCTAGCTTCTCGGTCAGGTTTTGAAGCCACACGCTGTAGGAGTCCATAAGAATACGAATAAGATATCATACAGCGTGGGTAAGTGCCAGCTCTAAAACCCAAGGAAAGGTGAATGCGGACGGGCGAGGGCGATCATGGGGGTAATGATGGTGATGGTATCAAAATGGGGGGGAAGCGGAAAGAGCGATCTTGCTACATTTAGAGGACGAGGGACGAGGTGCACGAGGCGGAGGAGGCATCCCAGGCGAATCCCTCGGCGCATGACCAGATCTCGCACTGGCCGGAAACGCAGCCGACGGCCTCGACACCGGGAAGGGCAGTGCAGTCAACTCCACCAGCCGAGGCGCAAGCTCCGCACTGCTCGAGGTTGGACTGAGGGACGAGGGGATAAAGGCGAGGTCAGGCGCTGGCTCGGCGTGAAAGAACGGCGAAAGCAACAACTCACGGCGACGTCAATGCACTCGAAGCCAGCCTTGGCTCCCGAGACGGCGCAGGCGGTGTGGGAAGCGGGGCAGATCGAGGAGCGGCGGGAGAGGGAGCGGCGAGCGCGAGCGGCCGAGGGGCCGGGAGAGACAACGCAGACGTCGTTGGTGCAGGTGAGGCCATCGCCGCAGAACTGTCGACGAGAGAGTCGAGGTCAGCCTGGAGCCCTCCGCAAGAGATGGGTGGGTAGGAGGAGGCAGGTCGACTCACGAACTGGGGGTCGGAGGAGCAGTCATCGCCGAGGGCACCGTGGGTGTCGCAGTTGCCCGAGACGGTGTTGCAGTAGCCTCCAGCGCAGAACTGGTTGAAGATGGCGTAGTTCTCGGCGTCGGTGAAGTCGGTCGAGCCCTGAGTGTAGTCCTGGCAGAAGGATCCGATGCCTCCACAGGTGGTGCCGGTGGTGAAGTCGGCCGAGTTGCAGTAGAGGAATCCGGAGCAGAAGGTGTCGTCACCGTTGCAGTCCTGGCCGAAGCCTCCCTGGCAGGTGCCGGAGGTGAGATCGCAGACCGAGTTGTCGCAGTTGGCGTCCGAAGTGCAAGGAGCTCCGGTGATACCTGGGGAGGGTGTAGGCGTCAGCGGAGAGCTCGAAGAGATAGAGAACCAGCTCCGTAGAGTAACTCACCGCAGAAGTAGGCGCCGGTGGCGGCCTCGATGGAGCAAACGGGGTCGGTGGGGGTCACTCCATCACCCTGGTTTCCCTCGGTGTTGGTGGTGTCGGCTCCGGGGGCGATGAGGGCGCCGGCAAGACACTTGGTGTCGTCGGCGGAGAAGGTTCCGTCACCGTTGACATTGGTGCAAGGGAAGCTGGAATGGGAGCGAGGCCAAGAGTGAGCTAACGGCTTCGACGCGACCAGCTAATCCAACCGACGCGTTTTCTGCTCCTCGCTGCCGCTGCAGGGGACTATAGTACAATGTATTGAACTTACCGACCGTAGCCGGACTGGGCGACCGCGACGGAGGCGATGGAGGCGAGGGCGACGAGGCGGAGCATGTTGAAGGACGGGAAGCGGGTCGAAGCGGAGAAGGGAGAGGGACTGAAGTACTGAAGGGAAGAAGTAAAGACCGTAAAGAGTGTGAGGAGCGAGGGTGAAGTCGCTGGTGTGAAGTGGCCGAGGAGTGAAGTGAAGGAGAGCAAGAGAGGAGGAGGGCTCGCGGGAGTTGAAGAAGGCAGGGTCGTTGAGTGAGGAACCGCAGAACTCCAGTGTTTGGACCAACTCCACCATTCCGCCCCCCGCACTTTCCCTGCACAGAGACGCGACGCGATTTCTTGGGCGATCGCTAACGGCTCATCAGCTCAAATCTCGGTGATGGGTGAGCGTGATTTTCTGCGTGATGAGGTGCAGCTTGTGCAGTTCGACACCTGAGCAAATCTTATCTATATGTTGCAACTTGCGGAGAGCCCAGCGCCATGTACTCGTCCCCCAGTCATCTCCCGCATTACTCGGTTGTCGAGCCTCGGCCGGGGCAACGGGAAACGATCAAAGGTTTGACGATGACCTAGGACGACTGTGCAGCTCTCACAGCGCTCTCAGCATACTGGAGGGGGATACTGCGAGAACGGGAGCGGGCGAGCGAGCGTCCAGACGTGCGTCAATCTTGCACATCCTCAGGCTCGGTCGGCGATATGAAGAGACGGAGCGAAGGCGAAGCCTTGTACAGTACTGTAAGGCTTCAGTGCAGCACTTCATGGACGGCTGACCAGTCGAGGCTGTTGCGCTTCACCTGAATGACTTCAATCACGATCTCCTTGGCCAGCGAGGCTTCTCGTGTAAATCAAGGTCGGCGCTTGGAGCTGGACTCGGAGAGGGGGGCGCGTTTACAGCGCGAATGGGGGTTCACTGGGTAGCAAACCTCGTCTGAGAGGTATCTGGTGGGTTTAGCGTCTGTACGCAAAGCCTCAAGGCGAGCTGTGGCTTTCAAGCAGGCGAGCCCACCTTCAATTCTTCGCCGAGCCCAACTTCGCCCGAGGTCGCTCGGCGTTGCTTCTGCATAGCGACTCAGCGAAAATGGATCAAGAGCATTTATTCTGCAGGGGTCTGCCTCGCCGGCCCTGCAGCTTGATAGCATGTCGGCCTCCTTTCCGCGTAGACTTTCGCGCCCCGTCAGCTGACGAGCGGACTTGCGCTTTTCTTTCTCCTGCAACTCGCTCAAGATGGCGTCTGATGAGGCTCGCGTGCTGGTGCTGTACACTGGGTGAGCTGCTCTGCTTTAGCTACCTTTTAGACCACCTGCTGACTCACAGGGACGCCTTTTTTCCCGTCGTCTGTCAGTGAGCTGGTTTCAGGCTGGGAAGGTCAAAGGAGGGCTTGCTGACCGGAGAGAGCTCGATTAGGTGGTACGATTGGAATGCTGAAGACAAAGGAGGGAGGATATGCGCCTCACTCGGGCTTCCTAGCATCCAAGTAAGCTCTCGTCGCTTCGCAAGGCCTCTGACATTGCTGACAGCCCTTCGCTCCTCAGTCTTCGCTCTCAATCTCGGTAAGAGCTCACATCTGTAGTTCTGCACCACTTGGACGTCTACTTATACCTCACGGCAGCTTCCACGATCCCGAGCAGGATTCCGTCTTCGCCAACTCGCAATCCGTCTCTGCCTACTCGGCCTGGTCCCTGAACGCGGCTTCCAAGGCATCGAGTGGTACTTCTACTCCTGCCATACCTCTTCCCGTCGAAGGAGACGCTTCCTGCATCACCGTTCAGACGCCCGAAGGCCCTCGGCTCCTTCCTTCGCTCGTCACGCCTCGTACTGCCCAGGGAAAGAGGATCAGGTGCGTTGCGACTTCCTATTCTATAAAATGATATTGTTGACCGTCAACCTCTCTCCCAGGTATGCGATTCACGAGTACGAGACCTTGATCGACTCGAGCGAGGTGGAGCTCAAGGACTGGATCCGCATCGCCAATGACATTGAGCTCAACTACAAGCTCTACGACGCCTTCGTTGTGCTTCACGGTACCGACAGTGGGTCCTTCTCGCTGTCTTTACCTTACGCCCGCGAACTTTGCTCACCTCTCGCTCCTCTCCTCGATAGCAATGGCCTACAGCGCCTCGGCCTTGAGCTTTCTTCTGGAGGATCTCGGGAAGCCCGTGATTTTGACTGGAGCTCAGATCCCTCTTTCGGAGCTCTTTACGTGAGCTTTGAACTGCCTGCAGCCTGTCTTAGCCGAGCCGAACTCACCTCCCTCTCCGCCCATACAGCGACGCCATCGATAACCTTCTGGGCTCTCTCATCATTGCTGGACACTACGCTATTCCCGAGGTCTGCGTCTTTTTCGACAACAAGCTTCTGCGAGGCAACCGCTCCATCAAGGCTTCGTCGGAGGAGTTTCACGCTTTCCAATCGCCCAACCTGCCGCCTTTGGCCGCTGTCGGCATCGATATCGGTACGCCTGAAGCTCTCAATTGAGCCGACGCGCCTTGTTGACCTGAACAACGCTTGCAGACGTCGAGTGGGGCGAGGTTCTGCGACCCGGTCTTCGAGCTTTCCGCGCACACAAGACTCTATCGTCAAAAGTTGGTGAGTTGATGATCTTGTGCTCTTTGTCAGTAGCATCTACTGATCTCTCGGACCCTCCTAGCCACCCTTCGTATCTTCCCCGGCATCAGCGGTGGCGCCATTCGCGCCTTCTTGAACGCCGACGATGTTCGAGGAGTCGTCTTGGAAAGTTACGGAGCAGGGAACGCGCCACGGCGGGAAGAGCTTTTATCGGCCTTCAGGGAAGCGACAGAGCGAGGGGTTGTGAGTTGCTTCCCTCGTCGCCGAACGGCTCGGCGCAGTCACTCACTTTCCCGCCTCGCTCCCACAGGTCATTGTCAACGTCAGTCAATGCACTACGGGTACGTTCTGCTGCGAGACTCGGTCATCACCTCTCGTACTGACCCTCTACACAGGCGCTGTCGCTCCCGACATTTATGAGACTGGACGAGCCCTCGCCGCGTAAGTTCTGTGCTTCCGCTTCGGCGAGCCTCGCTGACCGTCTCTCATCTGCAGCGTCGGGATTACCGGAGGAGCAGACATGACCGTCGAGGTAAGCTCACAACCCCCGCACCACCTGTCGCAGGCTAACCGTCGTTGCCTTTCTCAGTGTGCGCTGGCCAAGCTCTCCTACTTGCTCTCCAAGGAGGATCTTTCGCCGGCTCAAGTTCGCCGTCTTTTGGCTCAGCCCCTGCGAGGCGAGCTCACCCTCACCAACCCTGCACCGATGTACTCCTCGCCCCTCGACGCCGGGGCACGCCTCCGTACGCTCTTCGCTCAAGTCATTGAGTGCGCCCCTACCACCTCCCGAGGCCCTCACACTCCAGCACAGCGCCCTCGATCGCTCTCGAGCGTCACCGGAAGCGACCTACAAGCTCATTCCGACCCCGTCGAGCTTCCAGCCGAGTTCAATCCACCATGGCCGGCGACCCTCAAGGACGAGGAGACGGCCGAGAAGGCCATCCTTCCCTACCTCCTTGGCCAAGCTGCGGCTCGGCCCGACGCCTTCCTCGACACTCTTCTCGCCTCCATCGTCCCTCCCACAGCATCCAACGACCCGACCGTCATCGCTCTCCTCAACGAGCCTTCCACTCCTTCCCTTCAAACTCCTCTCCATCTCGCCGTGCTCGCCGGCCAGCCCTCCAACGTCGAGCTTCTCCTCTCGCATGGTGCTTCGGTACACGCTCGCGACATCTTGGGCCATTCGGCGCTCTTCTACGCGGCCAAGAGCGGCGCCGAGGGCAGGAGGATGGTCATGGCGCTGAAGCAGGCGGGTGCGCATCTCTGCGAGGCGGAACTGGAGAGCGGAGACGTTGGGTTGGAGCTACTCAAGGCTAGGAGGACCGGGGATGGTGAAGCGGAGGCTGTATGGAAGGAGGCAGCTGGAGCGGCGCTCTCGAGGGCCGTGGAGTCGGTCAAGCTTCTGTTCGAGGAGGCGTAGATACCAGCTTGCTACAGAGTGATTAGTTAGAGCTACTAGAATTACTGGACTTGGTGTCATCGAAAGCTGCTCATCGAAACGCTTACCTTCGCCATCTCCGCGAACGATAGCGTCTTCCTGCTCTCACTCCTCCGCTTACCTCAATCTCTCGTTCGCTCGCCGTTGGTCTAGGGGCTCGACGCATATGCGCCCAGAAGCTGCATCTGGAATCGCCACCCAACCGCAACTGCACCCCACTGCCTCGACGTCGCGAAACAACGAGGAGGAGCGACCACAGCGAGACGAGGAGGATGCGGAGCGTGGAGAGGACCGGGAGGGGAGCAGAGACGGCTACCAGTGCAACTGTCTACCTTCAGGGCTGTTCGGGCACTCTCTGTTGGTAGAGAATCGAGGATCGACGGGTGAGTCCACTTCCCGGTTTGCTACCTCGAGCTGGCTCTGTAGACTGATAGCCTCTCATCGCCCGAGCAGCTCGGGACTATCTCGCAAGGGAACGGAATTGGCTCAGCTGGGTCAAGCTATCGAGCACGTTGTCGGTCATCTCGGCGGCGATGCTCCTCCGTTTCCAATTCGGCGAGCAGATCAAGGTGCCAGGGTATGAAATGGCCAGCGAAATACCTGTGAGTGGTACAGAAGCTCTCCTTGCACGCTGCGCCCTTTCCTACCTCTGTCCCTGCGTTCTTGCCTCTCGGCGCTCGTTGCTGACCGCCCATTCTTCTCTCTCCTCTCTCACCCCCTCCCCATTTTCAGCTCGGCACCCTGTTCTCTATTGCCGCTGGAGCGTCCCTCCTAGTGGGGGTGAGCGGCCACTTCTCCTACGACCAGCTCATGCGCCGACAAGCCGGCTTTGTCTACTCGGGCAAACCAACCCAAGTCGTCGTGTGGAGTATTTGCGGGTTGACTATTGCGGCGTGTGTGTTGTTGCTAGTGGCTGGAGATGCATAGGAGGTCAGAGAGGATGACTTGGGCGAGTTGCTGAGCAGATGAGGACGCCCCGAAATTCGGCGCTGACTTCGTTCGCTTTTGCAGAGATACGGAAGGCAAATCGCGATTCGGCGATGTAGAGTCTATCTCTATATGTTTGTATTGTAACGTTGAGTACGTGACTACACCCGCCCTCCGTCCTCGTTCTCCCTCCCTTCGGCTCTCGCGATCTCATCACCGCCGAACTGCTCCTACGAGAGAGCAAACCTTGCCCGAAGTCTCTCTAGGAGCTCAATTCACGATATCAATTTCACCGCCCTACCAGACTCACCTACGCTCGCTGACTGTCCGAGAATCGGCCCATCACACGCCTGCCGAACCCCTCGCCGAGCGCAAAGGGGCCGACCACTTGCTCAGCGCTCAGCAACAAGCGTGAATATAGCACCATCAAATGTGACAAAACCAGCTCACCACGCCCGGCTAGGGATCGCTCGTCTATCATCACCCTTTCCCCTTCCTGCCCCCGGCTTCCCCTTCTCGCGCTCGGTCGGCGTGACGGGCGTGATGCGTCCTTTCTTTGTAGTGGGAAGCTCGTCGAGGCTGAAACTCGCTGGAGGGTCGGTACTGTACTAGATTATTTCTGATGTTCTGCGATGTCACTTGAACTCACAACCCTGCTGAGCTTTAGCGACGGAGAGGGTTGCCGCGAGAGCGCCCGCGCTGCAGGCGACCGTTGGAACTCACTCACGGGAGACGGCAAGTCCGCGAGGTGCCACTCCACAAAGCGGTTGGGACGGGTGGTCGATATTCGATGCGAAGCTTGAACGTGTCTAGCTCAGGAAGATGTGAAGCGTTGGGCTGAGCCGTGGCATGTCGCGTGAAGGGGAGGAGGAGCGCCGCTCGCAAAGTGCTTCGCCGAGCCAAAGGTCGGTTCTCGCTCGCCTCATCGCCCTGCTCGCGCCGATTCTCGATCTAATACGATGTTGAGTGTTCCATTTCCCCTCGAATCCAGATCCCTGCATCTAAGCCTGCACAGTCTCGACCAACAACCTCTTCAAGCTCTCAATCTGCTCCTTGACAGCCCTCCTACTCGTTCCACCAGCGGCGTCACGCCTCTCCACCGAGGTCTCAAAGTTGAACACGTCCTTGACGTCCTCCTCGAAGGTCGGGCAGACGGACTTGAACTGCTCGAGGGTCAGGTCCGAGAGGGGGACGTTGGACTCCTCCGAGAGGCGGATGCAGGAGCCCGAGATGTGGTGGGTCTCGCGGAAGGGGATCTGTGTGAGGGGGAGAAGGATGTGAGTGGATGGAGGAGTATGGAGGAAAGAGGAAACGTACACCCTTGCGGACGAGGTACTCGGCCAGATCGGTGGCGAGCATGTCGGGGGTGAGGGAGGCCTTCATCTTCTCGGGGAAGACCTATTCTCACATCACTCGAGGTCAGCTATCGTCCTTCTCGCGTTAGAGAGGTAAAAGACATACCTTGAGGGTGGTGATAACTCCCTGCAAGATCCTCAGACTCTTGCCGACGGTGTCAGCGGCATCAAACATGGGCTCCTGCGACTCTTGAAGATCCTTGTTGTAGGTGGCGGGGAGACCCTTGAGGGTGGTGAGGAATCCCGAGAGCTGAACGACGCGAGCGGACGGTCAGCAACGCAAGAGCAGGAGAGGGACGAGAAAGGACGAACCTGACCCAAAGTGCGACCAGACTTGCCGCGGAGGAGCTCGCAGGCGTCGGGGTTCTTCTTCTGGGGCATGATGGACGAGCCGGTGCTGTGATCAACATCGAAAAGTGGTAGAGCTCGTCAGCTCGGCGCGAGAAGGGAACGGCGGAGGCGAAGGCAGACTCACGAGTAGGCATCGCCGCACATGACCCATCCGAACTCGGAGGACGAGTAGATGATAATATCTTCCGCCAGACGGGAGATGTGGACCATGAGGAGCGAGCAGACGAAGAGGTACTCGGCGACAAAGTCACGGTCGGCGACCGACTGTGCAGCGACGAGGCGGAGGTAGAGTCAGCTCTGCGAGGAGAGCGAGAGACAGAATGAAAGAGAATGCGCACCTGCATCGAGTTGCCAGAGACCTTGCCCATGTTGAGCTCGGAGCGGAGGAGCTCACGGTCAACGGAGAAGGGGTTTCCAGCGAGGGCTCCTGAGCCGAGAGGAAGGGTCGAAACGCGGCTGTAGTGGGGCAGACCGGGTCAATTGAATTCTGTGAGAAGCTCGAGTGAACAGTAGCCACGCACGGGAGGAGGTTGCGCATGCGGTCGAGGTCGCCGGCGAACGAGTGAGCGTGGGCGAGGAGGAAGTGCGAGAAGCGGATGGGTTGGGCGCGCTGTTGAGAGAGGGAAGATCAGGAAACAACCTCCTCGCTTTGGGAGCAGCCAGGACTTACCTGAAGGTGAGTGAAGCCGGCGGCGAGGTGGTCGATCCACTCCTCGGCCTTGACGGTGAGGATACCAATGACACCCTGGATGTACTCGATATCCTGCACGACCTCCTTCATCAACCACAGGCGCATATCGGTAGCGACCTGGTCGTTCCTACTCCTTCCCGTGTGGAGCTTTCCACCAATATCGCTGCCGATAATTTCGGACAGACGGCGCTCGTTGGCCGTGTGAATGTCCTCGTCATCCTTCTTGATCTCAAAGGTGTTGCTCTCCCACTCGGCCTGGACGGCATCGAGTCCACGACGGATCTCGGCGAGCTCGTGAGCGGTGAGGATGGGGGGAGAGGTCTTGGAGAGGGCAAGGGCGTAGGCCTTGGAACCGGCGACGTCGACGGCATAGAGCTTCTTGTCGTATGAGAGGCACTGGTTGAACTCCCACATGCTGTAGAGGCGACGAAAGTCAGCTTGGAGCGCTTCGGCGCTTGGGCGGATAGAGAAGTTGCGAAGGGAAGGGGGAGGTGCGGAAAGTGCAAGAGAGCAAGACGTACAGAGGGTCAGTTCCCTCCTGGAACCTGTAGGCGTAGTTGAGCTATTAGCATGCATCTCAAGAGTAGCGAGTCGAGCGAAAGATGCCGGCGAGAGCGTCAACCAACTCACCTGCCTCCCCAGAGCTTCTTGGCCATCAGTTCCTTTGCGCTGCTCATGTTGTAGTTGCTGTGTGCAATGAGGAGCTCAGAGTCAGCTACATGGTCTTGTACGAGGCGAAGATCTTGTTGACGAGCCGGAAAGGCGTGCGGGACTTTTGGAACGGAGTGTAGGAGGTTAGAAGAGCTGTAAGCGAGCCAAGACTGGCTGCAGACAGCCACCTAGTTCGCAGTTGAGCCCTCACGGCCTTGACGAGCTACTACAAGAACAGCATCTCGCTGGAGAGGATGACTCTTGCCAGCGACGATAAGGTGGGCTCGAGAGAGATGGGAAAGAGGTGGATAGTCATGTAAAAGGGTGCCGAGCTTGCTGTAGGTATATTGAAGCTCTTCGAGTCTTACCTGTAGTCGAACGAGATGCAGCGAAATGAGCGGGAAAGCAACCTGGGCGCTCGGCGGATTTGGGCTGTGGGAGTCGCAGAGGCGGAGAGCTGCTTCTCTTGCTCCTCCGCACCTCGGCTGGCCTGCATCGTCGCATCGGCTACAGCTTTCACCTCTAGTCCCGCTTACCTCCCCTGACTACTCGCTCGACTCGAGAGGGCTACACTTCAACTCGGCTCTCTCCCCCCTCGCCTGCTCGCCCCCAGGATGGCCGCTCACCCGGTGCTCGACGCCTACTCGGTCGCTGCCCGGACTTGGCACTCGCACAAGGAATTGGGTTGGATCGGAGGACAAGTTACTGCCAACAACGTGGACGGCGACAATGTTGTACTCGAGTTCAAGGACGAGAGCGACAAGGTGCGTGTCCTCTTCACTTCTCACGCGTTTTTCTCCCCTCCTCGCTCGTGTAGTCGATCAAACGAGCGCGTCCAAGTCTCCTTCGATGGGCTTCAACACGAGGAGCTACTCAGAGGCACGAGGGAGTTGAGGAGGGAACAGCTGGAGCAGCACCCCCCGAACGCGATGGGGCGCTCGACCACTTTTCTGTGGGAAAGCAGCAGCGTACTACAGCCGGACAGCTGTAGCGTGTGGTGGAGTATTCGAGCAGCTGTCAACGGTGCTGCTCGCACACGTGTATAGACGAGCAGGCTCCCCCTTGTCCTCCGCTCTCTGACCCTCGCCTCTCAGCCCGCCTCTGGCTGCACACACCCACTGACGCATACTTCCCATTACTTCGGAACCTCATCCCATACATCTCGCATACTCCTACTCGACTCCGCCAACAGATTCACACCGTCACGACGACGCTAGAGGCACTCGCGACCGCGACGGCAGCGTCGCCTTCCGACCTTCTCCCACCGTTGCGGAATCCTCCCTTGCTCGAAGCGACCGAAGATCTCACCAACCTGAGTCATCTCAACGAGCCTGGAGGTGAGTTGGCTCGCGATCCACCTCACCAGAGCCTTCGCTGACCATTCGTCGCGCCTCCTCGCCCAACAACATTCACGCTCTTCCTTCCCTCTATCCCAGTCCTCCACACCATTCTTCACCGTTACTCGCTTCGCCAGATCTACACCTACTCGGGAATCGTCCTCGTCGCCGTCAACCCTTTCTCCTCCCTCTCGGTCTACTCGTCCTCCATCGTCCAAGCCTACGCCGGAAGGAGGAAGGGCGAGCTCGAACCTCACTTGTTCGCTATCGCCGAAGATGCGTACCGCTGCATGGTTGGAACTGGCGGAGAGCTCGGAGGAAACCAGACCATCATCGTCAGTGGAGAGAGGTACGTTCTCGAGGACACGGCTCGGGGGAGGAATCCGAATTGAGCTGACTTTCGCTCCGACGACGACTACAGTGGAGCTGGAAAGACCGTTTCCGCCAAGTACATCATGCGCTACTTTGCTACTGTGGACGACCCATCGAGGCCAGGTCGACGAAAGGTGCGATTGAGGAGAGGAAGGGGATCTCAAGATCGCCGAGCTGACCTTTTCATCCTTCAGACGACCGCCAGTGGCATGAGCGAGACCGAGGAGCAAATTCTCGCTACCAATCCCATCATGGAGGCCTTCGGTAACGCCAAGACGACTCGCAACGACAACTCGTCGCGTTTCGGAAAGTACATCGAGGTGGGTCGACTCGTTCTCGTCGAGATGAAACTGAAGACGGAGAACTGACTCTTCCTCTTCATCCACAGATTCTCTTCGACGACACCCAGACCATCGTCGGCGCCCGCATTCGCACCTACCTCCTCGAGCGATCTCGTCTCGTCTACCAACCCGAGACGGAGCGCAACTACCACATCTTCTACCAGCTCCTCGCCGGCGCCCCTTCCTCGGAGCGCAAGAACCTCGGTCTCGCCGACGCTTCCACCTTCACTTACCTCAACCAGGGAGGGGCCGCCTCGCTCAGCATCCCGGGAGTGGACGACGCCGAAGAGTTCCGCGCGACTCAAGAGGCGCTTTCGACCGTTGGCATCACGGTCGAGCGTCAGTGGCAGATCTTCAAGGTCCTCGCGGCGCTCCTGCACCTCGGCAACATGGAGATCAAGGCGACGAGGACCGAGGCGCTCCTCGACGACGACGACGCGAGTCTCACCCTCGCGACGCAGCTGCTCGGTATCGACAAGGCCCAGTTCAAGAAGTGGATCATCAAGAAGCAGATCGTCACCCGCACCGACAAGATCGTCTCCTCCCTCTCGGCGCCGCAGGCCAACATCGTCAAGGACTCGGTGGCCAAGCACATCTACGCTAGCCTCTTCGACTGGCTCGTAGCCGTCGTCAACGAGAGTTTGACCAACGAGTCGGTCGAGGGCAAGGTCAAGAACTTTATCGGAGTCCTCGTGAGTCGGTTCGTGCTCGGTCGAGTCTGCGAACGACCGCTGATCGCTTCTTCCTTCGCTTACGCTTCAACAGGATATCTACGGATTCGAGCACTTCAAGAAGAACAGCTTCGAGCAGTTCTGCATCAACTACGCCAACGAGAAGCTGCAGCAGGAGGTGGGCCTGCCTCGAGCTCCCTCGTCCTTCTGCGCCGAGCTGACTTCTCTCGCCTCTGATTCAGTTCAACGCCCACGTCTTCAAGCTCGAGCAAGAGGAGTACGTCCGCGAGGAGATCAACTGGACCTTCATCGACTACGCCGACAACCAGCCGACAATCGACATGATCGAAGGCAAGCTCGGCATTCTCTCCCTCCTCGACGAAGAATCGCGCATGCCCTCCGGTTCGGACGCCAACTTTGTCCAAAAGCTCTACTCGACCATCGGCAAGCCCGAGAACCCGGCGTTCAAGAAGCCTCGATTCGGCACCAGCGCCTTCACCATCGCTCACTACGCTTTGGACGTCACCTACGAGGCCGAGGGATTCCTCGAGAAGAACCGAGATACCGTCCCCGACGAGCTCCTCGCCCTTCTCTCGGGATCGACGAACGAGTTCCTAAAGGAGGCGCTCGAACGAGCGGATGCGGCCAAGGCGGCGGCGCAGGAGTCGGCCGAGCAGGCCAAGGCGGAACGACCAGGATCCGTTATCGCTAGCAAGCGTGCTTCCGTCATGGGCGGTGGACTTGGAGGAGCAGCGGGAGGAGGAGGACGAGCAGGCGCGACGGCGAGGAAACCGACGTTGGGATCCATCTTCAAGACGTCCCTCATTTCTCTCATGGATACCATCGACTCGACCAACGCTCATTACATTCGCTGCATCAAGCCCAACGAGGCCAAGCAGGCGTGGGAGTTTGAGCCCCAGATGGTCCTCGGGCAGTTGAGGGCTTGCGGTGTGCTCGAGACGATTCGGATCTCGTGCGCTGGATACCCGACAAGGTGGACGTTCGAGGAGTTTGCTGAGCGGTGAGTTTTTAGGTCGTCCATTTGGCTTCCCCTTTCGGAGCAAGAACGATTGCTGATCCTGCTTCACGCGCTTCACAGCTACTACATGCTCGTCGCTTCGGAGCAGTGGGGACCCGAGATTCGCACCCTCTGCACTCGCATCCTCGAGGCCACGATCGAGGACAAGGACAAGTTCCAAGTCGGCCTCACCAAGATCTTCTTCCGCGCCGGCCTTCTCGCCCGGTTCGAGCAGCTCCGCACCAACCGCCTCAACGAACTCGCCACCCTTATGCAGAAGAACGTGAGGCGGCATCTCGCGGTCAAGAACTACCAGGCGACGAGGAAGGCGGTCATTGGAGTGCAGACGGTTTGGAGGGCGACCATGGCCAAGAGGAGGGCCGAGGAGGAGAGGAAGCAGAGGGCGGCCGTTCTCATTCAGAGGACAGCCAGGGGTTACTTGGAGAGGCAGCGGTATGCCAGGGTCAAGTCGGCCGTGGTCACCATCCAGTCCGGTGAGTTCTTCTGCTCGTTCGACTCCCCTTTCGTGGCGCTTGCTTACCGCTTCCGCTTTCCCCTCGCAGTCGCTCGCGGTCGCAACGTGAGGAAGAACTACCGGCAACAGCGTCTCGACTCGTCCGCCATTCTCCTGCAGAGCCTCTTCCGTGGATGGTGAGGTTTCGCCGACTCGTCCGTTCGCGCGAGCCTTCGCTGACTTTGCTCTCCACTCGCAGGCTCGTTCGCCAATCCACCACTCGGGATCGGAAACGCGTCGTCCTTCTTCAGTCCTGCGTTCGTCGCCGTCAAGCCAAGGGCCAGCTCCAGGCGCTCAAGACGGAGGCTCGCTCGGTCGTCCACTTCAAGGAAGTCTCGTACAAGCTCGAGAACAAGGTCGTCGAACTCACCCAAACGCTTCAAAAGCGCACGGCCGACAACCGCGACCTCCAGTCCAAGCTCAAGGGTCTCGAGACCCAGCTCGAGTCGTGGATGGCCAAGTACGAGGACGTCGACGGCAAGGCCAAGTCGCTGCAAGCCGAGGTCGACAAGCCCACGGTCGGCCTACCCGAGTTCCAGGCACTGGAGGTGCAGAAGCGCGAGCTCGATGCCAAGCTCGAGTCGTCGCTCAAGAAGATCGCCGACCAGGAGGCCGAGATCAAGCGATTGTTGGAGGAGCATGAGGCGGCGAAGAAGGAGATGGAGGAGAAGCACGCGTCGCTCAAGGCCAGTCTCGCTACCGCCAGCGACGACTCGGCTACCGTTTCGAGCCTGCGGAACGAGCTCTCGACTCTGCGCGAGCAGCTCACTCGCCAAGTCGCCATCGCCAACAACTCGACCAAGGCCGCTCGACCGGAAGGAGGAGCGTTCAACATGACCACTGGAGCTCGCGCGGTCGAGTGGTTTGGGAGGACTAGGAGGAAGGGGAGCAGGAATAGGCGCCTCGGCTGGC
>MWVB01000034.1:63959-87438 GCA_003054985.1 Leucosporidium scottii | reverse complement strand
TCGTCCGTAGGCCGTCATCCTCCGAAGGAGGGGTCGACGGCGCAGGCGCGCCGCTCGGGGCTGCGAGGACGGGGGAGATGGGCGAGGTTTGGGTAGGCGAGTCGGAGAAGGAGACTTGAGGAAGGGGCTCAAACGCTGGCAAGAGCGTGAGAGGAGCTGGTGCGGTCTGCGCGGAGGGGAGCGAGGTCAGACCGGTCAGATCGGGGCAGCGCACGGTCGCCGAAAACGGTTGGCGGTCGCCTACTCACCATGATGTGCGTAAGGGTCGTGACGGTAGCCCAAAAGCGTGTCTTGTACGAATTGCTGTTCGTGCAAGGCGACAGTACCGCGTTGTAGGCGTTCAAATGCGACCGGCCGGCAAGGAAGCGATTGAAAGCGCGACGGGTCGAGCTGGCAGCTGGTGGCGAAGATCGAGGTCGGCGAAGAGGATGGTCCGAGGGTCGAGCTCGTTCGGCGGGAGTGATTGCTGAGAGTGAGGCGAAGGAGGCGGCCCAGGTGCGATCGCGAATGCAACTTGGAGACGAGACGCGAGTAAGGGCGTCAGCTTCGGAGCTCGGGACACGGTCTGTAGGGTGTTCAGTAGCTGGGGAGCGTAGCCAATCAACAGATCGAGCCAGCCGAGCGCGCCGCTGCAGTTATCCAGCTCCTTCAACCATCTTCTCCCGCTCCTTCTCGACGCGTTCTCCGCTGCTCCCATGGCTCGCTGTCTCCAGCAGCCCGCCGACACCATTCTGCACCTCTGCAGTGGACCCCTGCAGTCGTACAGCACCTCCAGAACTGACTGCTGCAGTACAACACCGCTCCCAACAGCGACAGCCCCAAAAGTTGCGGGTGATCGGGACGTCAGCGGCTCACCTTCTCTCACGAGGGATCCGGGGGAGGTGTTGAGAGCTGTAGGCGAGTAAGGAGCCTAGGAGGCGGTGGCGCCTTGGGAGGCTGTAGCCGAGTCGAAAGTGTCGAGAAACGAAGACGAGCTGAAGCTGTGGCCGGAGGGAGAGGAGGGAGCAGCGATCCGCGCTGAGCGCTTCGGGGCCTGCTGCAACGGCTGGCTTCTCTGCACCGAAGCCCCATCGTCCTCGCATCGAAGCGCGTAGGAATTGACATGTACTCACCTCGTTCTGAGGAGTTGGCTCTCGCGCAAAGAAGCTGTTCCAAACCGCCTTGACGAGCGACAAGAAGAGCGATGCAGTTGCTCAACGAGAGACGCGCCGAGCTCGTGCAGCCGTTGAGTTGAACGACTGGAGAGGTGACGGGACTGGAAAGGTGCAGCGAGATGTAGGTAGATGGTAGAAGTTCAACCCTCTTTTTTCACGAGCTGATGTCCTGCTCCGGGCCCAAACGACTGGTTAGCCAAAGGATGACCCTCGACCGAGAGCCCGAGCCGAGCGACGACTCGGCGATGTTCTGCTCCAGCGGAGGATCTACTCACCTTTTCTATAGGGATGCAGGTGTGCGAAAGTAGGAGTCGTCGTATGTGGTAGAAGCTCAACCAGCGTCCTCGGTTTCCCTGCAACCCTGGTTTGGCTCGCAGTCAGCTCTCCTCTCCGTCCCCAGAGGGGTCCAGGGGTTCGTGCTCTCGCTTGTTTCGTACATCGTTTGCCTCGTCTCAAGACTCCTGCCGAGGTAACTGACAATCAACATCATTACCCTTGCCCATCTCAGCCTCATCGTGCTCGATGCGGGCAAAACGGCTCGCAGACTCGTCCCTCGCCGAGGGAGAATGACCACTGCTGATTCAACTTGCTCAGGAGCAGGCTGATCAATCGAGTTGACTGACCGGCTTGCTTCTGCATTGAGAGCTGGGAGGAGCTGCTCCGCGAGAGGAGAGTCAGACGAGTGAGGTTGACAAGCAGGCTCGCCGAGGGACTCCTCGAGAAGCGCTTTCGAAAGCTGAAGAGCGGTCCTTGCTGCACCAGAGAAGCAGGCGGCAGCCTTTTGTGATAACGCCAGTGTACTCACCGCAGCACTGCCGCCTCGCGAGCTTGGGGAGGCGAGCAAGCGAAGCCTCCTCAACTTGACCGAGCTACCTCCGCTGCCAGCCTGACTCTCTACAGAAGCTCCAGATGGGCTGTTCTCTCGCCAACCTGCCGTCTGGTCAGCACGGCCGCGCCGCCTCCGCGTCGAGTCAATCCTCACACGAGCCCCCCTTCGCCGAGCATCTCGCCGATCTTCGCCCTCAACCTGCCCATTCCGTTCGGTGTACCATGGTTTACAGATTCCTCGTCCTCCTCTTCACAAACGAGTCAACAACTGCTACTCTGCTCTGCTCCCTCTCGGCTATCGTCCAGCTCTCCGTTTACAGCGAGAGGAGACCGATGGTCGAGACGACGGTGGCGCCGATGACGGCGTATCCGGCGGCGTACGAGGTCTTGAGCTCCATGACTGGTGAGATGCGAGGGTGTTGATTGAGTATGAGAGATATCGATGTGATAGAGGGAAGGGAGGGGAGGGGAGAGACGAGTTGCGAAGGCGAGCGCGAAGCGGAAGATGGCATCGAACAAGGTCAGCTTCCAGTGAAAGGTGGCAGCGAAACGTGAAAACGTACAGCGTCCAGTGTCCCAGCTCAGATGCCTCAGTCCGTTCAAAGTGTGGTAGGAAGCAGGACCGGCGATGAGAGCCTTGGTGCTAAGCTTGGCCCACTCGGGGAACTCGGCAAAGGTCTGAACGAGGGTAGCCGAGTCGAAGGGAATGCCTACAGCAGGGCCAGCGAGGTGTCCAATGAAGAGGGCGTAGAAGGCTGCACGCGGAGGGGGGGAAACAGCGACAAGGCCAATCAGCGGGGGCTCGATTTTGGACGCGATCAACTCCGGGGGGGAAATAAGTGTGAGCTGAGGGGTTAGTTACTACTCACCAACAGAGAGACCGGCACCAGTGGCACGGTTGGCGAGCGAAGAGACGGAAGTGAGCTGAGGCTGGTAGATGTGCCACGGCGAGTTGGGACGAAGCGAGCGCTGCTGGTTGAGCAACTCGAGGTTCTGCTCGGGAGTGAGCGACTGGGTCGAGATGTCACTGAGGATGAGCCATATTGTCAGTACGAGTCGACTGAGCTGTAGCCTTGTAGTGGGCCGCGAGAGAGCTAGCTCACCGGGCAGGGAGGACCGCGGCAGGACGAAGGATGGAGCGGCGAAGAGCCTGGCCTGTGAGAAGCAAGCGAGTGAGCTACAGCCGAATAGGATGAACGATCTAGTACATACCACGGAGGAGCTGACGGGAAGAGTTCTGGAGCGACATGACGATACAGCAGGAGGGAGACAGACGCAACAGCTTCCTGAACGCATCTCACCGGCGGGACTCGGAAGGTCAAATGCTCTGTAGTTCATTCGTTGGCGGTCAGAACGCCAACGAGTCGTCTTGGTAGAGGCTTGAACGTCGTCCCTAGGCAACCCGATCCCTCAGGACAGCTTACAGCCAAGTCCGAGCTCTCCTTCGCAGGCCAGCTGCTTCGCCGAGCAGTCTTCGGTCGAGGAATGTCATGGCGGGAGCTGAAAGAGTCGGAGGCAGTATGTAATGGTATAGATAATGCGCTACAGATGCTACAATCGAGCAAATCTCAGGAGAAGCTCCACCTTCTCGCCCTGGGCAGGTCTCGCCAGCGCCGAAGAGCTGCGACGAGCTCAAAATTGGGCGCAGAAGCATCGTTCAGCACGAAGAGACGGCAGTAGATCTCACTCTATTCCACGCTGCTGGCTCCAACTCAGATGACTCCGCGACAACGCAGCAGAGACTGACCGCGAAGCCCGGCTGTGCGGCTCTCGCTCTCCCCATCCCCTCGTCGCTCATGTCCTCAACAGCTTCGAGCTCGAGAATCAGGAAAAAGAAGCCACCGACGTACGACACGTCCAACGATTCTCCCTTTCGCACAGCGGAGCGGTACTGGAAGTCGCGGGCGACGAATCCTGACCTGAGCAGAGCGCTTTCTGTCGAAGCGATAGAGTGGGGCGAGACGAATGAGCAAGGGAGGTGCAGAGGAGTTTGGAGGGGAGGAGATGCTGAGCTCGAATGCTGGAAGGTTGAGGTCAGCGAGATGGCAGGGATGGGTCAAACGAGGTGGAAAGGCAAGGCCAAAGCGGTGGATGAGGTGCAGGATTACGCCGTCATCGTCCCTGCTGTTCCCGGTGAGCTGCTTCACCTTCCGTAGCTACCTGTGAATTTTCACTGATTTCTACGCTCCACAGGTCTCGTCCTCCTCCCCTCTCTCCTTCCGCCCTCCCTTCAACGCTCCCTTACCATCGAATCCCTCCGTCATTCGGTCCTACCAAACCTCACCTCACTCTCCGCGCACTACGCCCTTCCCACTGCCGGTCTCTGGCAAGCCTGGGAAGCAGGCCTGGGCGACGAAGTGATCCCTCTACTCGAGGTTCAGCCGAAGGGAGCGCCGAGGCGGACTAGGATTGACTTCGAGCCGGTGACCAAGGAGAATTGGATGGAGGTCAAGGATAGGGCCGAGAGGCTGGTCGAGGAGCAGAGGGTGGAGCAGGAGAAGGAGAAGGAGAGGGAAGCGGCCGAGAGCAAGAAGGAAGTGACGGTGAAGGAGCTGCTGCCTCGGCTACGGTGGACCACCATCGGGTGGTCATACAATGTGAGCGAACCTTCGTCTAGTCCCAGCTCCTGGCTCACTCTCTTCCTTCACCAGTGGACGAGCAAGACGTACGATTTCGACCGACCGAAGACGCCCCTTCCTCCTCTGACCTACCGCTGCTGCCGCGACGTCATTCGGGCTATCCCATGGGGCAACGTCTTTGGCACCAACGCTGTATCGACCCAACACGGGGAATCGGAAGTGCCCGAGAGTGAAGACTGGAAGCGCTGGGAGAGCGAGTACGAGCCAGAAACGGGCGTGTTCAACTTTGTTGAGTTCGGTGACATACTGTTCGCGCTCTATCAACCTCACTAACCCTTCCTTGCTTCCAGTACCAGCTCAAGGATTCGCTCACGGCTCACATTGACCAGTCCGAAGTCGACGCCGTGCGGCCGTTGGTCTCCTTCAGGTGAGGCTCATCTTCAATCGCCGTACTCTCCCACGGAGTTTCGGCTGACCTCTTCGTTAACCTACAGCATCGGCCACTCGGCCATCTTCCTCGTCGGCGGCCCCTCGCGCGATACCCCTCCTCTCGCCATCCGCCTCGATTCGGGCGACGGGCTCATTATGAGCGGTCATAAGGGGCGACGAGTCTTTCACGGTATGACCCTCTGCTCTTTAAACGCTCTCGGAGCCTTCGCTGACCTCTAGCTTGCGCTACAGGCCTTCCACGAGTCATCGCCGAGTCGCTGCCTTCGTATCTCGCGCCAGAGCATCAAGAGCAGGGCGAGGAGGAGTGGAAGCTGTTTGGAGAATACCTGCAGGCGGGTGCGCGGATCAACATCAACGTTCGAGAAGTCGGAATTTGAGCTATTCTTTCTCTTCGCCGAATCCGTTCCGAGCGAACTTCGACGTCTCCAGCTTCGCGACCGTACGAAACGGAGAGCTAGTGCGTATGAGGTGTAAAGAATTTTGCACAACAGAGAGCCGACATAAAGGCTCATTCCCTTCTCTCCTCAAGCTATCGAACTCGGCCGTCCGCGCCCTAGTTCTCGAAAAGCCATCCAACGGCGCTCTCTACATTCCCTCCCGACGCAAGGAGAGCGCGAACGTTCTTGGCGGCGTCGTGGAAGCCCATGCCGGCGAGCTGCTCGAGCTGGGTCTGCGAGGGCGGAAGCGAGAGGAGAGGAAGAGAGCGAGGGAGAGGGAGAAATGGTGGGCGAGAAGGAGCGGAAGCCGATCGGTCAGCTCGGCTTACGAAAGGTCGAAGATAAGAAATGTAACGTACCGCATACCTCTCCTCGGGGGGCACAACGGGTCCGCTCGGCGTCGCAGGCGCTCCGTCCAGTCCTCCCAGCCCGCCAGCTCCGCCGAACATCTGCTGCATCTGTTGAAGCTGCTGCATCTGCTGCATCATCTGCCTAAAGTCGGGCATGCCGCCTGCTCCTCCTGCTCCTCCAGCCGGCGCGAAGGGGTTGAAGGCTCCTGGTGTTCCAGCAGCGGGAGGGTTGGCGGCTGCTCCGTCCCCTCCAGCAGCGGCAGCTGACGGGGTCGATCCCCACGGGTTGAAGAGTCCTCCTCCTTGTCCTTGCTGTCCCTGCGCGCCGGCAGCTCCAGCCCCAGCTCCAGCTCCGCTGCCCCAGCCGAAAGCACCAGGAGGGGGGAAACCTCCTCCTCCACCAGCTCCTCCCATACCGCCCATCATGCCCATCGCCTGCTGCATCGCCTCGGGGTTGGTGAGGAAGGAGCGGAACTGCTCGGACTGCATCAGCTGGCGGACTTGAGGACCGGCTGCGGCGAGTTCGGGGTTGGAAGCGATCTGTAGGCGATTCGCAATCTTTAGCGGGTTGCACTCACAACGAAGAGTCCCCGAGCCGTAGGTGAGCAGCCTCAGAGACCAGGAAGGCCAGGTGGCAGACGTACGAGCTGGTCAATGACGGCGGGGTCAGAAAGCAGAGTGTTGATCTGTCCTTGGACAGCAGGATCGCGCATCATGTTGGCAGCGTAGTTGGGGTCGTTGGGATTGATGCCCATCTCGGCGAAGGGGTTGAAACCGGCTGCGAAGGAGGAGGAGGCCGTGAGCGCGAGCTTCGAGGCGTGCTGGCCTACACTCGACTCACCGAGAGCACCGGCATTCTGAGCATTCATCAAAGGTGCGAGAGGGTTGCCCATGACCTGCAAATGAAGGGCTGGTCAGCACGTCGCCTCGCCGAAGCCCATCCGCTCGAGCTCACCTGTTGTCCAGCGCCAAAGGTAGAGGGAACGCCAGCGGCAGCGGACGTACCGGGGACACCAGAGGGACCCGCTGGACGAGCTCCTTTGACCTGCAGTACAAAACGTTGTCAGATCACAGACCTTCCCTGGCTTCCATCCCGTTCCGCTGACGACAGCACTGTGCTCGTCGCGCCATTCTCTGCACGATGACTTACGAGATGAATCGTGTGGCCATCCTTGAGGTTGTACTTGGAGCAGAGCTCCTCGTCTTTGAGAACTCGGCCCGAGTAGATGAGTCGCTGCTGGTCGGCTGGGAAGTTGGAGTCGGCCTCTGCGACGAGAGCCTTGAGCTCTGCTACGGTGGCGCCAGCAGGGACGGTGATGGAGAGCTTGACGTCCTGAGGGCCCTTGACGTTGATGGAGATGGCTTCGGACATGGCTCACGAGAAGGCAAAGGGGGAGAGAGAGAGGGAGCGAGCGTGGGGGGAGGAGTGGCGCTGATAGAGGTGTAGTCGAGTTGGATTGAGGTGCTCTGGTGTGTACTAGATGCTGGCAGGAAAGCTATTCAAGACGCTCTTGAAGCGGTGGGCGAAACGATCTGAGCGAAGAGATGTGGCGGAGCGCAAGCTGGTGGATGCTCGCTCACGCCCAAGTCGTCGCTCGGCTCCGAAGCTTGGATCGAGCCTCGACTCGCCGGTTCTTCAGTTCGCTTGCTCTCGTGTGGCCCAAGGAGTGGTGGTACGTCATGAGATCACAGGGTCGGTAACATGTAATAAGGGAGGTGAAAAGAGGAAAGGGATGTTCGGAGGAGGGAAGGGGTATGACCGCGACGTCTATGGAGCTCGAGGGAGAAGGTTGAGGGGTATGATGCGATAGAGAACGACTAATGGCTACAGTGTGAAGAGAGACCCGACCAGCGGACAGCTCGACTATGAGTGGCCGTGGCCGTGGTGACCGTGACGAGCGGCGAGGTGTCTCCGCGAGCCATGGGAGCGGGTCGAGTTCGCCGACTCGTGCTGCTGGTGCGCACGAATGCACTTGGTACCAGCGAGGTTCGGCCTCCAGCCGGCCTGACACGAGAAGACGACGCAGGCGCCCGAGTCGCATCCAACGCCAACGGCACTATTCGGCGAAGAGAGAAAGTCAGTGGAGGCTCGGGGGAGAGCTGTAGGGAGGAGACGTACGAAGGGATCTTGGTGCAGTCCTGTCCCTCTCCAGTCGAAGCGCATCCTCCGCACGAGTCGAGAGCCTGGGTAGTGTCCAAGCACTCGAATCCGCCAGCGCCGTCCATGCCGGTGGTGAGGTCTCCGAACGCCGAGAAGTGGTGCGAGACGGCCATGGCGTAAGAGGCGGCGCCAGCGATGGGGCAAGCCGTCTCGTGGTCGGGGCAGAGCGACTTGGGAGCGGTAATCTTGGACTTCTTGGCGCGAGCGCGTTGCGAGGCCGACGACTTGACGCAGATGTTGGAGCTGATGATGTAGCCGGCGGGGCAGCTGGTGAGGGTGCAGACCGAGTTCTTGCAGGTACCGACGGCTCCCGAAGGAGTGAAGGAGCAGACGTTGCCGATGCCTCCGCAGTTGGCCGCTGGGAGAGGAAGAAGATTGCCGAGGTCAGCTCGAGTTCGGCGCTGACGAGAGCAACGAGCGAGGAAGACTCACCATCCGAAGTAGTGTCGACACCGTTGCAGACACCTCCGAGAAGGTAGTATCCACTCTTGCAGACGGTGGCGTAGCACTTGGAGGAAACGCACTTGGTTGACGAAGCGCCGTTGAGCGAGCAGACTCCACCGCAGCGACCGCTGTACGACGAAATGAGGACGGTCAGCACGGCTGATCGAGTCGGGTTCGAGGAGACAGCTGACCAGTTGTTGACGTCGCTGGTGACATCGCGGCAGTAGTTGAGCGAAGTGTCGAAGTCGAAGCCCGAGTTGCAGGTGGTGGTGCAGTCTCCGTTGACGCACTTGCCGGCTCCTCCGTTGTTGTATGAGGCGGGACAAACGGTGCCGATCGCTCCACAGTTGTTGACGTCGGTGTTGGTGTCGACCGCGGTGCACGATCCCGACTTGAGGGCGTAGGGCGCGTTGCAGGTGGTGTAGGTGCAGGTGCCGGACGAGCAAACGCCCTTGCCGAGAGGGAAGGTGCATACCTTGCCAACGGCGCCGCAGTTGTTGACGTCCGAGGTGATGTCCATCGAAGTGCAGAGGCCGTTGACGTTCTGGAAGCCGGTGTTGCACTTGCTGAGCGTGCAAGTTCCCGACACGCACGATCCGCTGCCGTTGGGGAAGCTGCAGACGTTGTTGCAGCGTCCACAGTTCTGCGTGTCGGACGTAACGCTCTTGCAAGTCTTGCTGACGACGTCCCCTGCGAAAGCCGAGAAATCAAGGTCAGCGCCGAATCGCGAGGGAGCTCAAGACGGCGACGACTCACAGTCGTAGCCGGTGTTGCAGGTGGTAGCACGGCAGACTCCGCTAGCGCAGGTGACTCCGTTGCCGTTGGGGTAGGAGGAAGGGCATTTGGTGCCGACGGCGCCACAGTTGTTCACGTCCGAGGAAAGGGTGAGGGCGGTGCAGGCGCCGTTGACGAGGTAGTAGCCGGTGTTGCAGCTGGCGTAGGAGCAGACGCCGTTGTTGCACTGAGGTGTACCGTTGAGAGACGGGCATTTGTTGTTGCATGATCCGCTGCGAAGGGATGGCGAGGTCAGCGGGCTTGCTCGAGCGTCCGAGAAAGGCTTCGTTGCTCACCAGTGGTTGACGTCTTGAGTGGTGGCACGGCAGTAGAAGAGACTCGAATCCCAGGACTGTTGAGGAGGCGACTTCGGGTCAGCAGCGAAGCAAAGGCAGGACGAAGCGAATCGCTTCCAACTCACGTAGCCGCTGTTGCAGGAAGCCGAGCAAACGCCGTTGGAGCACGTAGGGTTGTAGCCGTTAGCGTACGAAGCGGCGCACTTGTTGCCGATGGAACCGCTGAAAGTGAATCGAGCCGAGGTCAGCGCCAACTCGAGCGAAGACGAGAGCAACGAGTCAAGCTCACCAGTTGTCGGTGTCGCTGGAAGTGTCGACCTTGGTGCAAGACGTAGAGGAGGAGCAGAAGATGAAGAACGAGCAGCTGTACGAGGTGGTGGTCTTGTAGCCGTCGGCGCACGATCCGAGAGCGCAGGTTCCGCTCTGGCAGATTCCGACTCCGTTGGGGTACTTGGAGGTGCAGTCGTTGCCGACGGATCCGCTGTGCAAACTCGAGCGTCAAAAATCGAGCTGGCGGCTCGCCGAGACGATCAAACTCACCAGTTGGTGGCATCCGAGGAGAGATCAAGCGAGGTGCACACGCCGTTCACCATGTAGAAGCCCGAGCGGCACGAGGACAGGGTGCAAGTACCCGAAGAGCAAGATCTACGATTCAGAGGCATAAGCGAGGGCGCCAGTCGAGCGAAAGAGGCGGGAAACTCACCCGTAGCCGTTGGGGAAGGAGCAAGTGTTGCCGCACTTTCCGCTGTACGGGAAGAGAGAGGGGGTCAGAGCAAGCGCGGGAAGCGTCCTCGAGAAGGCGGCGTACCAGTTGTTGGTGTCGCTCTGGACGTTCTGGCACTGGTTGGTCGAGAAGTTGAAATCGTAGCCGTTGTTGCAGGAGACGGGCTGGCAGACGCCTGCGAGGCACTGCCTGCCGGTACCGTAGGACCAGCTCGACTGGCAGACCTTGCCCTTGACACCGCAGTTGTTGAGCTACAGAGGGAGATTGGTGAGTGCCGAACGAGAAGCGAGAAGCGAGAAGGCGAGAAGCGATCGCCGAGAACTCACGTCCGTCTGAGTGTTGATGTTGAGGCTGCAAGTGCCGCTCGAGAGGGTGTAGCCGCTCTGGCAAGCGGAGGCAATGCAGGTTCCCGAGACGCACGCTGCCGCCGAGGCGCCGGTGATGGACGAAGCCGAGCAGGTCTGTCCGCACTTGCCGCTGCGAAAGGCGAAGGGCGAGGATCAGCTCAAGCTCGAGAACACGCGCGCAGTACATGATTCACCAGTTAGAGGTATCCGAAGAGACGTCCTGGCAGTTGCCGGTGAGCCAGTTGAAGTCGAAAAGGTTGTAGCAGTAGGCTGGTCCACAGACGCCGTTTGAGCACTGAGCGCCCCATCCATTACTCCAGAAAGTCGAGCAGACTTTGCCCTTGTATCCACAGTTGTTCACGTCCGAGGTGTAATCGGGGGTGGATGTACCGTAGCAGAGGATACCGAGGAAGCAGCCACGCTTGGTGAGTGAAGGCTGGTTCTCGGGAAGGTAGGGGTTGGGCGAGGTCGGGTTGGCGGCGCGGCCATTGGGGTCCTTGACGACGGTGGCAGCGACGGCTACCGAGGCGAGGGCGAAGAGGGAGGGGAGAGCGAAGCGCATGGCGACTTTTGCTGGCGAGCGAGAGGATGTCTCAAGTGGTTCGCGGGATGCGAGAGTGGTGAAAAGGGAGCAGGCGACAAAGGCCGACGTCTACCAGAGACGCTGTGCTGTAACCGGGACTGTCGAGTAGGTCGAGGAGGTGCTGCTTGGGCGAGCGCGGTGAGGACGAGAGCGACGAGCTGAGAGAAGTTGATGGCGAGAGGGAAAGAGGGCCAGTGTGGCTGCTCCAAGGGGCAGGAAGGGGCAGACAAGCATCGGGGGCTAGTCCTGTGCGAAAGATGAAGCCTAGAGAGACACACAGAGGGGAGAGACAGGCCCACGACCGAGCACTTGCCTGAAGCGGCCACCCAAAGGCTCCAATTTCGAGAGCCTCGACTTGGGATCAACAATCCCAGACAAGAATTGTCTTGTAGCGTGAAAAGGCTGAATAGCGAGGGATAAGTCGATATTTGCAGGAGGGCAAAAAGAGGCTGGTCAAGGTGCGCCGAGCCCCCTCCGACTAAGCTACATGATGTCCTACCGGCCTGCTTTTACCCTCGCCGGGCCAAGAAGAGCTTCATAATTGATGTGGCCGTACGATGGATACCCTGCGCAGGTTCTCGCCTGGATCAAGGAGAGAGACCTCTCGGAGAAGGTACCGCCGAACCTGATTCACTAATCATCTTCCTCCCTGATGCTCCGGGAGCGGGACGTCCTGCACCTCAACGCATCTCTTGTACTCTCTTTTCTTGCGCCTGGCCTCCTCAGGGTCGACTCATGAGGATGAGGAAATGGCTCTCGGCCTTGCTGCTCGCTTCGCACCTCTTTGGCTCGAAATTGGCATCGTATGACTCTGCTGCTGGATGCCACTGCTTCTCGCTTAGGACACATCACCCACGTCTCCTTCCCGAGGTCAGAAACCCACTTCTGAGGTCAAGGAGCCTCCGCCGAGATTTCGCCAGCCTCTTCGGCTCCTCGAAGGTTCGAGCTATCGCTGCACTCCCTGCTTCTCACCCGCCTCTCATGGAGCCATGAGCACCTTCCCAAGTTCGTACATCTTGCTGGCCTCCTCCTTCCCCTCCTCCTTGCCTTTCGGAAATCGCCTTCCTGCGCCGAGCAAGCCTCCCTCTCTGCAACCTCTCTGCAACCTCTCTGCAACCTCTCTGCTACGATGCTCGCTAGCCGTACGCGCATCGAGTCTAAGCCTCGCGTGAGTATTCTCACTTGTGTTTCGTAGCGGTCATCTTCCCCTCAGCTCCACCAAGTCGATCGAGATGAGCGGAAGAAGAGGGCAAGACGGAACGAAAGCGGAAAAGCACTGTCTGTGAACGAGGTGTATTGTAGTAGCGGGAGAGGGGACGAGAGCGAGGCGTGCTTCGCTCTAGAGGTATGTAGGGTCGCCGACGCTTTCGATTGATCCAGCAGACAAAGGGGCAGGGGGCAAGGGCGAGCGCCGAAGCCGGAGCCGAAACGGCTCGGATCCACTCCATGCAGTCTTCTGCCTGCTTTCGCAAGCAAGTCAGAATGGAATCAGAAAACTGCTTTCATGCGCGCTCGTGAGCGAAGAGCGTACTCGCATCTTGGCAGCTACGACGAGGCGACGAAAGTGGAGCGAAGAGCGGGTCGAGCAGGTTGCGAAGCTCGCTCGCCGCTGGATGAGGACGGCACGAGGCAGATCGCTCTTCTAACCGCTGACACGAAGCGGCGAGCTGCGATCTCCGACCATCCTGCAGCGCCAGAGGCCAGTCGTGTGATCTCAGCGCCGAGCCGTTCTCGGCAGACCTCCAGTCGAAAATGGCATGAAACGAAAGTTCGATCACACCCGAACCCACTACATCTGACCCATTCCTCTTCCCAAAAGACCGAGCTTTAAGCCTCAGCGGGGCGGGGTCCTCCACGGCCAACACCACTGCGAAGAGCGGGCGAGCGCCGAGGGTCAGCAGCAGCTCTCCAGCCTGACCGAAAGCGTCAGAACTCACGAGAAGCGAGGGCGGAAGTCATCTCCGGCTCCCTCCTTCTTGTCATCACGACGCCTGTATCCATCGGCACCTCCCTCGCGGGGGGCGCGGTAAGCACCTCCCTCGGGGCGGGAAGCCTGTCCGGGGCGGGGAGCGCGGACGGCCTTCTTGAAGGTGGCGGGAACGATCTGTGCGAATGTAACGGAGGGCGTGAGCTGAGCTCGGTGGGTGGGGAGGAGAGTCGCGAGGGGGAACGCACCTCGGCGGGAAGGTGGAGGAACTCGCGGAGGTAGTCAATACCCTCGGGGGTGAGGACGTACTGTAGGAGAGGGATGGAATGGTCAGCTCTCGAGTTCTGTATCCCTCGCATCGTTCCCCTGGCCCAGAGCCAGCCGCATCGTCATCGCGCTTGCTCCGGCTCCCCGCGTCCTTCAACAGCTCCTCGGGGCAGCGGAAGGCCAACGCACGTAGTAGTACTGCCACGAGAACTGGGTGGTGAGGTATCCCCTCGAGGTCAAGGACTGGCACGCCTTGATAACGTGGAGGTTCTTGACATCGAGCTCGGCGTGCTTGGGAGCGTTGAAGTCCTTCTTGGCGACAAGAACACCCTCTGCGAGCACGGCGTCAACGACGCGAGAGTCAGCTAGAGCTCTTGCGGAAAAAGGTCGAAGGATGGGATGGGTAAGAGCGCACCCTTGAAGAGGTTCTCGTCTATTGAGGGGGAGGAGCGGGGTCAGCTGGACGGTCCTGGTCTCAATAGCATGGTGCGGAAACGTACAGATGACACGCCTGTCGGCCTTGGTGATGATCATAATGGGACCTAAAGGGAAGAGGCAAGCCCAAGGGTCAGTCCTCGCCGTTCGAAACGGGCAGCAATTCGACCTGTTGTAGCGAGTCGTCCAGCCGTCCCAGCAGCACGCGCGTAACGCCGACATGATCTGCTGTACTGTAGCAGTCCGTTCCGCTCAGCCTGAACGGGCAGAGGTTCCCCCTCCCGGCCACCTCAGCCTGAGCAGTCCGCCCTCTCCTCGCGTGCCGCTCCCTCGACGGCTGTAGCTCCTCCTATGACCATCCTAGCGCGTCCAGCATTCCTTCAACATGATCTCCTGCAACTGCCCGTGCGCCGTGCGCTGCTGGAAGCCTGGTACAGCCCCCCTCGACGACGTCCAAATTTTCGACCCTAGCGCTCGTTGGAGTGGTCGAGGAGAGGCGGGAGCAAGAGGGGCGTGCTGGTAGGCAGGTGCAGATGATTGTAGGACGTGTGGCCTTACGGGGAAGTGACGAGTTCCTGTGGCAAAGAGCTGGTGAGGATCCAAACCCCTGCGAGTCTTCGCGGTTGGTTGCAGGCGCGGCGGGCCAAGGGGCTTCACCATTTTCGTCCTCTGCGATTCGCTCAGGGGACCTGTCTATAGCTCAGTAATCAACTTTACATTGTTCTACAATTTCAACTGGCCCGCCGAGAGCTGTATCGAGGTCGCTCCTTCGCGCACCGCCTTCGCGTCTGCTGCTTGACCTCCGCCTCTTTCCCTGCTCTTCTCGCTTCGTCTCCCGCCCAGCGCTCAGTACAGAATGGCTGCAACTCTCTGGACTGTCATCAAGCTCGTAGTGACGATCGCACTGCTCGGAGGCTTCGCTTTCGCCGTCATGCTCGCTGTTCAAGCCTTCAACGCTGCTGTCGAGTGAGTTCTGCGCGAGGGAAGGGTCGGCTACACGTGAGGAAGGAGCTACACGGCCGTAGCTGCTTCCATAGCGCGCCCTGCACCTCACCCGACGTGTAACTGCCGAGCTAAACTGATTGATTGCTCGTGCACGCGCAGGTCGACCAAAGAATCGCTCGCTGGGAAGGGAGTCAACATTAGTTCGTCAGGGTGAGCTACACGTATTTATCTCCCTTCCCTGCGGCTTGACTCGCCCCCACTCGGCCGACCGAAGCAGTATCGAGGCAGCTGCTCTTCGTCACCGCCCTCATTCCTCCCGCAACGCGTTGGCTGCGAGCGCGGTGCGATCATGGAGGCGAGAACACTCGCTGACCACATATCTACATCACTACAGAGTCGCCGTCAAGACTGACAAGCGAGCCAAGACGGCCGAGGAGAGCGCCGACGCTGCGAGGAGGTGAGAGCGCCGTCGGGCTTGATGGCGATTCTGCAGCAAGGTATTTTGCAAGGAGCTGACCGTTTTTCTACTCTTACCAGTGGACTAATGAAAGCCTGGAAGTCGTCGTCTTTCAAGGTTCCCTACCTCTTGAGCAAAGGAAGTAATTTGGGGGGATCTCGGCGAGTCTACTTTGTTCAGCTCAGCTCGGCTCAGCCCAACTCTCCGCTGACAACGCCGACGCCCCACAGCCACGACAAGGATAGGGAGGACTGGGAAGCCAAGTGTGAGCTGCTTTGTTACGCTCCTCTGGCGCGTGGGCCGAGCTAATCTGCTTTCGCCGAGCACAGATGGCCCCAAGAAGCACAAGAACCACGTCGAGTAGGCGGGCGGAGAGGATGCAGAGAACCGCTGGCGGTCGATATCTGATCGAAGAAGAATGAAAGAGGGAGCTAGTGCCCCAAGGTGTGTGCTCGGCGAGGGAGCCTGGGGGGGTCGTTCGTTCGTGCTTTTTCCGCGAGACTTTAGCCGTTTCATAGCTCCGGAATTACTGTTTATAGCTATTCAGACGGTCGCTGCCTCTGGCGAATCGCCTGTTGTGTTGTTGAATCGCTCTCTCGAGCCCAAGTCGAGTAGATGCTCCGCTCAAGACGGTTGGCCTCCCACCTCTTTGTCGACTCTCTTCGCTACTAGGCCGGTAGAGCTCGTCGCTCCCCTCTTTGTGCCTCTCGACTCGCTTCTGTATCCATTCCCCTTGTGCACCTCGTCCCCTCACCTCTTCGCTGCTACCGTAATGCTCCGACAGCTCGCCCTCTCCCAGCAGGGCGCCGTCGCTCGTAGCGCCCTCCGCGCTCCCAGTGCTCGCTTGGGCGTGCAACCAGCTGCTGCTCGTCAGGCTCTGGCTCGTAGGGTACGTGTCCTGTAGCTGATCAGACGACTTGAGGAGACGCAAGGCCTGACGCTTCTCTTCTGCCCCCTCGCTCGTTGCAGACGTACGCTACCGCCCCTCACGCGCCCACCCAATCCTCGGTGCTTCCTGCAGGCAAATCGGCGATCCCACCTCCGCCTCCCCGTCCCAAGGCGCGCAAGTCGATCCCTCGCCGCGTCCTCACCCCCCTCGCCCTCTTGGCCGTCGTCTTCTACGGCCTCTCGCTCCCCCTCGGCTACGCCTCGCTCCGCTACCGCGATTTCCTCGTCGAGGCCGTTCCTCTTGGAGAACAGATAGGCGACCTCTTGGACAAGTACGAGCTCTCGTCCGGAGCCAAGAAGCAGGAGGAGAAGGCAAAGGCCGCTGCTGCTGCTGGCACCCCCGTCGGTCGCAAAGAGACGGAGCTCACGCGTTACGCTGAGAGTAGGGCCAAGGCCGAGGGATGGGGCTTGAAGAAGGGCGAGAAGGCCGACCCCGAGAAGGCGCGCCAGGAGCTCAAGGAGAGGTCGGAGGCGGCTGTCTCCAAGGCTCAGCAGGCGGCCGCTGAGGCCAAGGCCAAGGCCGGAGCTCAGGTCGACAAGGTTGCTGTCAAGGCGGAAGCTGCTGCCGACAAGGCCAAGGAGAGCGTCAAGGAAGTCGTCGAGAAGGTCAAGGATGCCGTTCCCGCCGCCGCCATCCCTACTTCGCCCAAAGTCGAGGAGCCCGCCTCGACCCTTCCTGTCTTTGCGCAGCGCCCTCGCGAGCTCGACGCCACCCCCATTCCCGCCAAGAAGGCCGCTCCCAAGGAGACCTACACCGGCCCTCCCCTTCCCATTGGATTCGAGCCCCCTACCGGTTACGAGCTCGCTCGCCCCCCTCCTACCCCCAAGGGCGACATCAAGCCCGCTACCCCTCCTCCCGCTCCCCTTCCCCTAGTCGCCCCCGCCGTCAAGGACGTGACCACCTCGGAGCCCATCCTCGGTCAGCTCGCCTCCACCATCGACTCGCTCGCCAAGTTTGTCGAGAACAGCTCGGACGTCGTCTCCTCCTCGGCTGGATCCATCCTCACCTCCGCGCAGAAGGACATCACCCAGCTCGCCGGTCGTCTCGAGGCCATCAAGAAGTCCGAGACCGAGAAGCTCCAGGCTTCGCTCAAGCAGCAAGCTGGCGAGTACTCGGGCATGCTCCTCAAGGCGGAGAAGGAGCTCGTCGAGCGTCTCGACACGCAGGAGGAGGACTGGAAGAAGGCCTTCGATGAGGAGCGCAAGAACCTCGTCGGCGCGTACAAGGCCAAGCTCGACAAGGAGCTCGAGACGCAGCAGGAGATCATCAACCAGCGCCTCAAGGAGGAGGTTGTCGCTCAGGGTATTGAGCTGCAGAGGAGGTGGGTGCGCGAGATCAAGACGAGGGTGGAGCAGGAGCGTGGAGGACGGTTGGCCAAGCTCGAGGAGCTCGAGGGTGGCATTCGCAAGCTTGAGAAGGTCACCAAGGACAACGAGGAGGTGAGTACCGCTTGCTCTCTGCGTCACTATCGTCGCTGACCCTCTCTCGCCAAAGACCATCAACGAGGGAGTTCGCGCTCGCAAGCTCTTTACCGCCGTCAAGGCCGTCGAGCACGCCGTCGCTTCTGGCCGACCATTCGACGCTGAGCTCCGCGCTCTGCAATCCCTCCTCTCCGCCGCTCCCGCCACCGCTTCCGCCGACTCCACCCTCCTCCTCTCCGCGCTCGCTACCATCCCCTCCTCCGTCTCTTCCGCTGGCATCCAGTCCTTCCCTGCCCTCGCATCTCACTTCAACGCTTCCGTGGCTCCTCAACTTCGCAAGGTCGCTCTCCTCCCCGAGCACGGTGGATTGTTTGCATACCTCACCAGCGTGGTGCTGAGCAATGTCATGTTCGAGAAGCAGGGATGGTCGGAGGGAGATGATGTGATCTCAACGGTCGGAAGGGCGAGGTTCTGGTTGGAGAACAAGGATTTGGATATGGCCGCGAGGGAGGTCAACTCGCTCAAGGGTGAGTTCTTGCTTGTTCCCTGTCGTCGACGAGCGAGGAGCTGATCGTTTTGACCCCTGCGCAGGCTGGCCCAAGGCATTGGCATCCGACTGGCTCAAGCAGGCAAGGCATCACCTCGAGGTCAAGCAGGCATTGGAGGTGAATCCTCCTCTCTCGTCTCGTCCCCTTCGAGCGATCGCTGATTTCTCGTCTCACAGGTCGCCGAGGGAGAGGCTACCGCCGAGAGTCTTCGGGCACTTTAAGGTTCGAGGTGAAAATAGATATCAATTGTTCGTTATTCGCTGTCGGTCAGTACGCGAACACGAGTGCGCTCGGTCGAATCAGCTCTCGCTTTCGCGATTCTCGGGCGGCGAACCTCGAAGAATGGTCTCAATGCGACTGCTTGGGTTCGCCACGAGCTCGCTACACCAAGATTTGTCTCTACCATCCACCCTGACCCTGCCCATGCCCCTGCTGAGGTAGCGGTCCACCATAAGGACCCCTCGGTCCCGCTGGAGGCTGCTGACCTTGCTGGCCGTACGCTCCTCCCTGCTGTTGCTGACCCTGCCAGTACTGCTGCTGATGTTGGGGCACTCCATAAGTACCGTGTTGAGGTGCGCCGTAGCCAGGGTAGCCGCCTTGAGGAGGAGGAGGTGGTGGTCCACCACCGCCGGCGCCGAAGAATCGCGGGTTGAAGTGACCTTGAGCTTGGGAAGGGGGTGCGGGAGGATACTGGTGCTGAGGATAAGCAGGAGAGTATTGCTGAGGGTACTGGGGTTGTTGAGGGTAGTACGGAGCTTGAGGAGGGGGAGCCGAGGCGCCAAAGAATTGAGGAGGGGCGGCGCTGGGTGCTCCGAAGGCGAAGGGGGAAGGGGGTGCGGGGTGGGAGGGATGAGGGACGGTGTGAGAGGGAGGTCCTGCAGGAGGAGGCGCAACAGAACCGCGGAGTTGAGGAGGAGGGGAAACCATGCGAATGGCTGCTGGGGAAGCAGAGGCGGAAGGCTCCTCGGCGCCGCCAGCGAGGGAAGAACGACGCTCCTCCGGTGGGAGGGGCTTCAAAGGCGTGCTTTTGAGGAAGACCGGCGATGCCTCGAGGAAGTCCTGCGACGGGTCGACCAACTCCTCCTCCTCCACTGGCAGCGGCGCCTCGCCCTCCTCCTCCCCTGCCTCGTCCTCGCTCGGCTCCCCTACCCCTCCCCCTCGCCTCTCCCCTTCCTCGACCACCTCGACCACCCCTTCCACCAGCACTAGCAGTCTGCGGCACCTCCCTCTCACTCTCCTCTCCCTCCCCATCCGAAAACTCAAACTCGACCTCATCTCCCACCTCCCTGCCCGTATCCCTCTCAAACATCCTCCGTCCCTCCCTCCCACTAGGCGGCTTCTCTCCCATACTCCACAGATCGCGTTGAGGTGGTGCAACGGCGGCGGCGGTGCGGGACATGGGACCCGGAGCGTCGGGAGCGTCAAGGTCGGCGTAGGAGAGAGTCGAAGGGCGGGCGGGGAGATGGGAGGGGAGGGCGCCGGGAGGTGGGGGACGAGGTTGGGATGAGGGAGCGCGGGAATTTTGACGACTGGGTCCTGGAGTGGCGGAGGCGGTGCGGGAGCGACGTCTGTTGAAGAGGGAAGGTCAGCGCCGAGCGAGAGTGGAATCGAGAGGAAGGAGGAACATACTCGGCCTTCTGCGCCCTCCTGTACTCCTGCTCCTGCTCGTCGTCACTGAACTCAATCTCTGCCGCTCCGACTTCTTCATCCCACACGTTCGAGGCATCGCTACCCTTCATGGCCCTCAACTCGCGAGTGAAGACGAACGAGGCGAGAGTAGGGGCGTAGAAGATGGGACGGTCGGCGGTAAAGATTTCGGGGGAGGGAAGGTTGGTGGCGGGGAAGCGGAGCGAATAGAAGGGCTGTTGGACCGAGCCAAAGGTCTCGAAGATCTGTTGAGGGGAAAGAGCGCCGAAGGTCAGTCTTGGGCGATAGGGGAGAGAAGAGGGACATGAACGCACACTACCAACCACAGTCCTATCCTCCAAGCACACGACCGTGCCCTCGTCCAATACCTTGTAGCTTCCCGTCGTATCGGCCTTGACAACCACGACCGTCTCAATCACGCTCTGCACCTTTCCAAACTGAGCCAACTCGACTCCCTCGGGCACCTTCTCCAACTTGGGTAGCTCGACCTCTGGTTGATCCAACTCATGCTCCGTCTTGGGAGCAGCGCCGAGCGCACCGGCGTTGACATCGTCGTCCGAGAGATCCGAGTCGAGCGAGTTGGCGCGGGCGCGTTGGGCGGGACGCTTGCGCACGCGCTTCTTCTTTTGCCCGTCCGTTGTCGTTGCGGTGGCGGCGGTGGTGGAAGGGGATGGACCATCGGTTGCGCGAAGGGAGGGGGCGTCCGAGTCCGAGTCCGAGTCCGAAGATGAGGAGGAGGACGAGTCGGAGGAGCTGTGATGGGGTGGGCTCGGTTAGAGAAGTACATTTTAGATAAGATGTAATGAATACTCACGAAGCTTCATCGTCGCCTTCAACGTCCATCCTGGCCGTAGGAGTCTCCTCCTGCTTGATCTCCTTCTCGGCTTCCTCGGTCTGCATCTCTTGACCCTGCTCCGGCTCCTCCTGCTTGACCTGAGGCTCAAGCTCTTGTACCTCAACACCCTCCCTCGGTACTCCACCCGCTTCCATCTCCCTCTCAATCGCCTGCAGCCCATCCCTTCCCGGCTCGTCCATCGTTACTTCTCCACTAAGCCCCGCACGCTCCTTGAGGTCGCGAACAACTTGCTCGTAGTTGGTGTCCTTGTGCTGATCATCGTGGAGGTCTTTAGCGTTGGCACCGAGGGAGAGGATATGCTCAATGTCGGCGGGGAGGCCTTGGAGGGTGGTGCTTGAAGAGGAAGGAGTAGGGAGAGCGGGTACTTTGAAGGTTTCTGTAGGTTCTTCTTTGGCTGTTACTGTTTGCTCTGTACTGGAAGATTCGGTTGGAGCGGCGAGAAGTTGCTCGTCGGCGAGTGGAGCTGCTGGTTGCTCGAGGGGAGGGTCGATGCTGTCGGGGGTGAGAGTAGGTTGAGGTGCAGCAGGTGCAGGTGCGCTCAGGCCTGGGATTTGATCTTCTTCTGCCATCCAACAGCGCGAGTTGCAGAAGCGAGTGAGAAAAGGACGAGAAGCAGACCTGCTCTCCCTTCGCGACTTTTTGAACGCGAAAGAGCCAACCTCCTCTCTTGCGCTCTTGCCCATTCAGCTCCGTCTCTCGTTACTTCTCTCGGCTCTCGTACAGAAACTTTTCTGTAGTACATGATGCCCCGCCTTTCTCCCCTCAATCTCAGCCCTTCTCGCCTCTTGCTCCCTCGACGAGCTCTCCTTCACTCGTCTCCCCTCCGCCTTGCACCCGACTCCAAGCCCGCCTCTGTACCCATCGCTCTCATCTCTCAAATTCGCGCTGCTCGTCCCGGTACCCCTCTCTCCCTCGCCCGCACCGCCCTCCAATCCTCCAACAACGACTTCCAACAAGCTCTCGCTTGGATCGCCAACCAGGCCGCCGAATCAGGCGCCGCCAAAGCCAAGAAACTCGAAGGCAGGACCGCCAACGAAGGATTAGTCGGAGTAGCCGTCCTCGCTGATGGCACCGGAGGAGTAGGAGTTCGCGCCGCCATGGTCGAGCTCCGGTGCGAAACGGATTTCGTCGCCCGTACCGACGAGTTCCGAGATTTGGTCGAGTCGGTCGCTCGTTCTGTAGCCTTCTTTGCCGAGCCCACGCCTTCCCCTTCACCCTCCACTCTGCTCCAGGACCGAGATCTCACCTCCCTCGGCTCAACCCCCGTGATCCCCCCTCCCTCGGCCTCAGCAACTCACGCCGAAGACACTCCCACCACCACCATCTCCTCCTCCATCGCTTCCACCATCTCCCGCCTAGGGGAGAACATCTCCCTCGCCCGAGTCGCCTCCATCGCCATCGACCCCGTCCTGCCCGGCGAGCAAGCGACTCACCTCGCTTCGACCTACCTCCATGGCGCCAAGGCTTCCGCCGCGGGCGATACTTCCTTCCAAGCGGGTACGCTGGCCTCTCTGGTCATCTCCCGACTCGGCACCGGAGGCTCGGTCGAGAAGGACGAGGTTCGCAAGATTGTCCGAGCCCTTGCCAGGCAGGTCGTCGCTATGCCTACGAGTAGCGTCGAGGGAGGGGAGGAGAAGGTGGAGGAGGGAGAGCAGAGTACGGCGCTGTATGAGCAAGGATTGATGACGATGAGTAGCAGTGCGGCGTTAGAGTTTGAGCAGGGAAGCAAGGTCGGCGAGGTGTTGAAGCTGTGGAGTCGGGCTAGGGGAGTCGAGGATGGTGGATTGAGGGTCGAGCAGTTGAAGAGGTGGCAAGTGGGTCAGGAGGAGTAGAATCGAAAAAGCAATAGACGAATCGCAAGCAATCACCGCTTTCGCTTTCTCGTTTCCGCCGAGAACTCGCACTTCTCTCGCTTGAACCGTACTTGAGAGGAAAGCCGTGTATTGCGTATGTACTGATGGAGGCGCGAAAAAACAGTGTGGTGTATGTACGGGGAGAGCTATCAACAGTGCAATCATCATCCTCGACGCCAGCGCCGAGCTCTCCTCCGAATGTCCTTCGGCACGCGTGTATCATGGCGCCAACTCCCTCTCGACTCGACAACCTACTCCACCACCTCCCTCAACGGACTAGCCACCAACGGCTGGCTAGCCATCACCCCCGCCGAACTCATCCCCGTCATCATCCTCGCCGCCAAGAGGGCATTAACGCTCTTCCTCTTCCTCAAATTCCGTCTCGGCGTCGCCTCGGCTTCATCCTCTTCATCCCCATCCCCTTGTTCCTCCTCCTCCTCCTGCGCATGTGAAACCATCGGTAAAGGACCCGTACATCCCGGCGTAGATCCAGCGAACCGACCTCGAGATTGAACGAGCTCGGCGGGAGTGGAGGGGATTTCGGCGGCAGGAGTGTCGGGTAGGGGTCTGGAACCATGAGTGTTGATCTCCTTTACCGTGAGGATTGTAGTCTGCGCCTCTACATCATTGATGAAGGGTGAATGCGAGGGTGCTGAAGCCGGGGTGTTCTGTCCCGAGCAGGAGGAAGGGGTGGAAAAGGGGCGAGTAGTGGTGGGCATGAGGGAGGGAGGGGTTGCTGGTCGGGAGAGGACCCAAGGGAATGGATACCCGTCGGGGGAGAGGCGGGTGATGGGCCGACGAGCGGCGGGCGCGGGAGGAGGAGTAGGCAGCACTTGAGCTTGACGAGAGGCCGCGGCGGCTTCGGCTACAGGGTCGCTAAAGTCGAGAGTTTCGGAAGGGGAGAGGTTGGACAGGACCGAATCACTTTGGCCGAAGAGGGGGCGGGGAGTGGAGGCGGCGGCGAGGGGGGTCTTGAGTTTTGGTTGAGGGGGGTTCGGCGCCGAGGGAGCGAGAAGAGCGGCGGGGGGGGGGGGGGGGGGGGGGGGG
>MWVB01000034.1:51014-63759 GCA_003054985.1 Leucosporidium scottii | reverse complement strand
CGAGGGAGCGAGAAGAGCGGCGGTTGAAGGGAGGGAAGGTGGTGCAGGGACAGGGTCGCTAAAGTCGAAATTTTCGTTGGAGGAAATGTCGCTGTAAACGGATCCGTTGGAGTGGAGGCAAGGGCGTTTATCAAACGAGGCGTAGGCGATGGAGCTGGATGACGAAGGCGCCGACGAGGAGGGCGCCGGGTGTTCGAACCGAGGGGAGGAGAAGGTGCTGTAAGGTGATTGGAGGGGGCTGTAGGTGGATCCCGATGCGACGAGTTGTGGAGGATGAGAAGGGGAGGCCATCATCATTGCTGAGGGCTGAGGAGGAAACCGAGCCGCAAGATTAGCGAGATGCCGCGAAGCGCGAAGCAGGTCCTTGCAAAGGGAGAGGCTTCACTCACCTGAACTACAAAGGTGTTGAGGGTGAAGTAGTCAAGTTGTGTGCTAGGACAAGACGTTGTGGGAGGAAGCAGAGCGAGGAAACGGGCAGATTCGAACTTGCCTGCAACAATTGACGTCGCCGCTCGCTACGCGTGTTCCCCCAAAGGCCGCAGTTTACCCTGCATGGCGGTGCTCCAGTTTCGTACAGACTTGCTAGTCAGGATTGTATCTTGTCAAGGCCGTTCGCGGAGGGCCAAACGGGATTGCATCTCCCCCTTCGCGAGCCGAGCGCCGAAGCTTGAGCGCCGAGACGGCTTCAACTCCTATGATTTGTGACGTCGGAATCCAGCTGGAACGCGTTGTAGAGCAGTGCGATGATGCGAAACTGACTCTGCACTCAAGTAAAGTGATGGCGAGGCAGTGTAGACCGAGGCGAACGCGTGAGAGGAGGCGCCGAGACTGGATTCTCGTGCGAAGCTGCTCGAGACTGTGGGAAGATTTCGAGGTGTAAGGGAGCCAGAGCCAGGAGGGACACAGTACAGCCTTACGCCGAAGAGAGGTTAAGTAAATGAACCCGGATCTACAGTGGTTCGCAGCAGGCCAACCAAGGCTCCAGGTGCATTCGAGCTTGAGCCGAAGTGGTTTCCCTCGTCTCTCTCTCTTCAACCTTTGGAATCGTGTACAAGATCCTGCACGAGTGTGTCGTCGCTCCCCCCCTTCCCGTGAGTTGCCTCCCCTCTCCTTCTCCTGGCATCTGAACTGCTCGAGAGACGCGACTGACTGACTGAGCCTTTGCCTTCTCCCTCCCAGCCTCTCCCCCTCTCTCCCGCCTCTCGCCCTATAGTGTCACTAGTCTATTGTCACTAGAAGAGTAGAGAGCTCTACAGCTTGGCTTCTTCCCGCTCTCGCTCCCCGCTTCCCACCCGCCCTGTACCACAAAGACTGGCCTCGTTCGACTGAGGTGCGTGTTTGAGCCTCTCGAGCTTGGCAAACCACGACCTGCAAGGGTTCAAGGTGGGGGGGAACAGGCTAACCTTCTACTCCTGTATTACAGTCTCAACTCGCTCGTTCAAGGATGGGACTATTCACCAGGAAGAAGAACATCAAGCAGCCTCCTGGGGACGAGAGCCAGAGCCAGAGCCATCTCTCAGCTCCGAGCCACTCGCGGTTGGCGTCAACTTCACCCGAACCTTCATTGAAATCACCTTCACTACACACTCAACGACAAGGTTCCAACGCTTCCTCGTCCAGGTTCAGCAACCCGTTCCGCTCCTCGTCCTTCGCTTCTTCCACCTCCGCCCCACCCTCCCCGAGCAACTTGGATCCTCCTCACCAGCAGCAGCAGCAACTCCGCGGCTCGCCTCTCCCTTCTACCAACTACAACCCTCCTCCACCACCACGAGAGAATCGCCTACACGTCGACACGAGGCAGACTAGGGAGGAAGGCAGTTGGGACGATCTCGGCATTCCCTTCGCGGGATCGCCAGACGCTTACGCTCCCCATCCCCACCAACAAGGCAGCCCCGTAGCCTCGCTCAATCGCTTCAAGCTGTTCAGTGGAGGAGGAGGAGGAGGAGGAGGAGGAGGAGGAGGCAGCTCCGTCTCGCTCCCCCTACCCCCAGCGCAGAGGCGAGAGTCGATGGAGCAGGAGACGCTGCGAGAACAACAACACGGGTCGCAGGTTCACCAGCAGCAGCAGCAGCCTTACGAGCTCGAGGTGGAGAAGAAGAGTCGATGGAAGCTCGGACGAGGTGTAGCGGCCAAACGGCGGTCAGGGAGCGTGGGCAGCACCCTCTCCATGTCGCAAGTCACGGGCGGAGGAGGGTTGGGCATCAGCGGTGGCCAACAGCAGGGGCAGGGGAACGACGACGAGGAGGGAGGATTCTTCGTCAGGTCGTTCAGGACTGTCTCGCGCGTTCAAGATCCCATCACCACCGGCCCCTACGAATCCCTCCCGCCAGCTTCATCTCCACCGCTCCCGGCCCTCCCTCCTCCCTCTCCCCAGCAACCCCCACAACGCCTCTCCTTCGACCACGATTCGCATCGCTCCATGTCGGCATCCTCCGCCTCGGCACATCGACCACCGCTCAGCACTCGCAGTCCCGGCTCGGGCTCCTGGACTAACCTCGCCGACCGAGCTCCCTCACCGACCATCAGCGTCGAGGCGTTTCGCTTCGCTTCCAGTCGCTCCAAGTCGACCGTCTCGCTCGCTTCGATGGGAGAGGACGCGCCATTGGAACGACCGAGGTTCGAGCCGAGTGAGAGGAGGAGGAGCTCGTTCCGAAGCGAGTCGTCGGACGTCAGCGTTGGAGTTCTTGCGCCGCCGAGACCGCAGTACGCTCGACAGCATTCGAGGAGCTCGTCCAACGCTTCGAGTAGCTCAGATGTACGAGGTCAGCAGCAGCAGCAGCAGCAGCAGCAGCAGACGATGGGCCACTCGGACTCGGTCGCCTCGGTCGCTTCGTACGCTACCGCCCCCGAACGACCGCCAATGTCGAGGGAGGCGTCGTCGGAGGCGGAGCTCAAGCTGATTGCCATGTACGGCACGAGTCCCAATCCCAGCCAGGGCACCCTCACTCCTTCCAACTCGACCCCCTTCATCTCCACCCTCCCCTTCGAATCCGACTCGTTGTCGGCCGACTTTGAAGTCGAGCGCCTCGCCTCTTCCCCACCTCGCGCTCAGCCGGCTCGTCGAAGCTCCACCACGCCCCTCGAGTCGACCACCGGCAATCCCAACACCCCCACCGCCCCTCGCCATGGCTCCATCTCCGCCCCTTCCGTCGCCGTGCAGCCTCCTACACCCGTCACCGACCCCTCCTTCGTCCCTCCACCACAACGTGCCTCGCTGCAGCAGCAGCACCAGCAATCCCCTACCGCGGCGCGAGGTCGAACCGTCTCGGCCATGGCGGCTTCGTCGGCGACCAAGGGCAAGGGCAAGGCTCGAGGATGGAACAGCGATAGTAGTGAGGAGGAGAAGGAGGAGCAGGAAGAGGAGCATAGCGACGACTCGGAGGACGACGATGTTCCGCTCGCCAACATTCGAAGCAGGAGTCAAACGGACCTCTCCCTCTACGCCAACCACGACGCCTCGTCCAGCATGCGCATGTTTCGCAAGGCCAGCAGCGAGGTGGAGGTTCTCGCCGAGCCGAGGGTTTCCCCACCTAAAGCGACTCCGACGCCTTCGTCGCAGAGTTCGAGGGAGTCGATCGGTCGCGGCACTCCTCCTCTCAGCGCCGCTACCGCCGCCTCCCTCCTTCGTCAAGGCTCGCAACGACGCTCAGTCTCAGCACTCTCCTTTTCCAACCCCATCGCCGCCACGACCGCCGCTTCGCAAGCCCCCTCCATGTCGCTCGCGACCCCCGTACCGCCGACCCTAGGCTACCGCTCTCATTCCAACCCTTCCTCGCCCGCCGCGCCGACGCACACCTTCCTCCCTTCCTCCAATGCCACCTCGCTCCTCCCCTCACTCACCTCTTCCCTCTCCACCACCCCGACCATGTCCGCCGCCTCTTCCTACCAACCCCGTATCGTCTCTTCCTCGTCCTCCGGCTCGGGATCAGGATCAGGATCCGGCTCGGGCTCTTCCGCCCCTCGTACGCCCAAGGACCACTCGCCAGCAGTCAGCGACCTCGGCATGAAGAGCAATGGATCGACCGCCAGGTCCTCCGTCTCGGTCGTCGGTAGTGGAAGCCTGTTTGGCGAGGAGGAGCGAAGGCAGGTCAAGTTTGCCGATAACGCCTCGCAGGTTTCGCTCGGTGGTGGTGGAGCGGGAGCGGGAGGCAAGTTTGGTAGGAGGATGAGTGCTCAGCCGCTCAATGGTGCTGCTCCGGGAGCGAGGACGAGCATCGCGGGCCCGCCGAGGAGCTCGAGCATGGCCAACTTGCATCAGAGTTCGGTGAGCTTGGGCGGGACTTCTCAACCTCAAGGAGGAGGACCAGCTTCCATTCGCGCTAGTGGATCCCTCGCCTCCTTCGCTCAACAACAGCAGCAGCAGCAGCGCCGCACCGTCGTCTCCAGCGGCCAACCTTCGCCGACGACTCCCACTACCCCTTCCTCCGCCGCTTCCACTGCTGGTCCAGCCACCGCTCGTCAACCCACCTCCGTCTTTGATCGCATGAAGGCTCGTCACAAGGCCGAAACGCTCAGCGCCATCGCCCTCGGCAAGGACCTCAATGGACCCGATGGAGCCATCGTCGACGACGACGACGAGGAAGAAGATGATGAACCGCTCGCTTCGTTGCCGGCGAGGAGAGGTAGTCAAGTCGGATCGATGTATGGTGGTCAGGCGGGGTCGATGATGGGAGGGATGCAGCAGCAGCAGCATCAGTTTGGACAGCAGCAGTTCTACGGAGGGGGACATGCGCATCAGACGTCGATTGGAGGGTACTCGCCGCTTGCGATGGCGCCGCCGGGAGTGGATCCTTACCTCTGTGAGTTGCTGTCGAGCTCGACGAGAAGCGCCGAGCTGACCTTTCCCGCGCTTCGCCTCGCAGACGCCTCGCTTCCCAACGACCAGAAAATGCAGCTCCACCAGCGGTCGCAACAGATGATGCAGATGTACGTTCGGTCCCTCCCTTCCTCTCGCTCGCTCCTAGCTGACCTCGCTCCTTCCCTCTCTCTCGCAGGATGGCGCAAGCGGCCTACCAAGCCAAAGCCGAGTCGCAAGCCGGCTGGGAGACGGGCAGCAACATCAGTGGGGCCAGCTCGCACGTCGGCGCAGGAGGAGGAATAGCTCAACAGCGCGCCAGCGTCGCCAGCTTCAACTCGTTCGGCGGCGGAGGAGGAATGTCACCGATGATGGGGATGGGAATGCCGCCGATGATGGGCTACGGCGCTCCGTATGGTGGCGGCATGGCTATGCCCATGCATCCTCCTCAACCCGTTCCCGCTTCGCCTCAATCCTCCTACTCGACCTCCTCCTACCAGAACATGCCCCCTCGTAACGCTCGCCTCCCGCCCTTCGCCCCTTCCTTCGCCATGTCGCAACCCATGTTCAACCAAAGCATGTACGCTGGCTCGGCGATTGGGATGCCCAGCGGAGGGTCGGCGATGGGCATGCCTTCCTCGGCGTCGAGGGATGGGAGGAAGGCGCCAGCTTCAGCGATTGGGACGGGGAGGAGATAGAGTGTGGGATGTGGACACTTACCTTTGATGGACCCTCGACTTAATGGACCCTTCTTTTCTGGAATAGCTTTGTAGCCCGCATACCTACCTCTCATACATCTCTCCCCCCCTCCTCATTAGTCTTTCTCACACTCTAATCTGCAAGCATGACCCTCGCATTCGAAACGCCGGGGCTGGAGAGTGTTGATGAGGTGTGTTGCTACAGCGGAGGCTCTGCTTGCGCTGCTGTAGTGGCCGTTCGTCATTGTCATCTCACTGCGATCCGAATGGCCATCGTCCCTCTTCCTCCCACTCAGTCGTCTCGTCTGCTCTCAACTCGTCACTGAAGAGGTGCTGTCGAAGTCGGAGAATTACAACGGCGCATCACAAGCTACATCACTACGTTAGTTCCTGCCCATCAGCAGCAACAAGCATCCTCGCCCTCAAAGGCAGCCGAGGTTCTCTTTCTCGCCGCTGTACAAAGCTGAGATGGGTCCAATGGAAGCACGGCTCGTCCTTCCCAATGATCCGATTCCTGCTTTCGGCGAGATGGGAGGGTAGGCGAGAGCGAAGTGGGTCGCGACGAGGGCTTCGGTCGAGCGATTGGAGGGCGGGAGCGCCGAGGGGAGGCGAGGGGCGTGGTAGGAGGGTCTGCAAGGCGAGGAAGGGTCAGCATATTCGGAAGGGGTAAATACGGAGCGTCTGACACCCACTTGAATCTCCAGAGCCCTCTCGACAGGCGAAAGAGTGCGAGCGCCGAGACGAGGAGCGGGTACAGGGCGGCGAGAGTCGACGCCAGCGTCTGCGCGGGGAATTGAATGAGTGAGTGAGCTGCTGCCGTGCGAGCTTTAGGCTCGTCTGTGCTCACCAACACTCGAGAAAGGGTCTGCGAGAAGGTGAGCAGCACGGCGAAGGCGCCGAGCAGAAGCAGTAGTCCACCGCCTCCGTCGCGAACGAGACCTGCGAGAGAGAGAGGAGGATCAGCGCGGGCTTTGCAGGTATGTCGTGAAGCACGGACTCGCCCGATATCCAGCTCAGGATCCAGGCAGCGTCATGAAGGCCGAGAATGCACGACAGCGGCGCCGAGAAGTCGTGCTGCTCCATGCGCCTGGTGAGGTCAGCGAGGACGAGGGACAGCTGCTGGGCCTGCTCGCGGTGTAATCGAGCGTTTTCCATCTGCGTCGACTGGTGAACAATGAAGGCGCGTCAGCAGCTGTTCGCGGAGGGCAAAGGCTGAGCGCTGTCACCTGAAGACGAGTAGCCAGCTCGACGTTGGCGACGAGGGCTTGCGAGAGAGCTTTGGAGCTCATCATAACCGTTCTTATGTCCTATGTAGATGCGGCGGGTCAGCGGCGGCGTTCTGCAGAGCTGAGCTTCGAGTACTCGCCTGGTTGGCAGCTCGGAGATCGACTCCCGCTCCTTCCAGCTGAGCTTTGACGGCGCCCTGCAACAAGAAGTGATTAGCGAGGAAGAATGCTATACAAGCGCAGCCACTCACCATTTCGGCAAGCAGTCCAGCCGTCGCGCCCTGTAGACTGGCAACCGCTTCGGCGAGCTCACTGCGAAAGCTCAAGGAAGTAGAGTTGAGATCGGCGGCGTGCTGCGCGGAAGGAGGGGTTGTGAGTTGGACGCTCTATAGAATCACTGAGGGAACTGCTCACCTTTGCACCGAAACCCTTCAGCGCGACACCTAACTCGTCGGCCTGATTCCTCGACCGAGTTGCCGCCTCTTCAGCCGCGCGAGCGATCTCGAGGCGAAAGATGCTGACGAGGCCTTGAAAAACAGAAGAGGTACTGTTGAGAGACTGCTCAAGCTCCTCGAGGTCCGAGAAGTGCTCCTTGTGAGCGTCGACGAGTCCAGCACCGAGCGAGGAGAGAGCCGCTTGTAGAGCTCTGAGCTCCTGCAGGTTGGTCGGTCCATCAATGTTTCCATGCTGGGTGTACGAAAGTGGAGAAGCTTGGTAAGAGCTCACCTCTGACCGAATGTTTCTCTCCAGGTGCTCTTGGGCTTCTCGACGAGCGCGCGCATCCTCAACTCTCCTTAGCTGCTCGACGAAGGAGGCGAAAGTGGTCGCCGTCGAGGCGTGCAGGTCGCGAGCGTTCTCTGCCACGAAATATGTGAGTGCAAATTCTGATCTTGGAGCCTTTCAAACTGACCCAGATCCGCCCAGCGACGATAGGAAGAGCAGAGGGTGACTGACGGAGGAACGGATCAGCGCCGAGCGACTCGAAGAAAGGTAGGAGGCGCTCACCGACTTCTCGCAGGTAGCCAGAGTAAGAACTCCAATGCTGTGGAGAGCGGGCGAGGGCCCTAGGAGAGTGATCAGCCTCTGAACCCCTCCTCTTTCCGCCGAGCGCCGAATTCACTCGACACAGGCTCCGACTTTGCTCTTCCCATTCCTCCAGTCCGTACACTCTCTCGGTACCTTTCCCTCCCCATCTCCTGCCGTCTTGATCTCGCAGATGGCCATGGAAGCGGCGACGTCGATACGAGCCGAGTCGGAGCGAGAGAGAGCTTCGCAGGGGGAGGAGGAAGGGAGGGTGGAGAGGGCGAGGAAGAAGCACGACGGATTGCTGGGTGGTGGGGCGGTCGGGTCTGGTAGTACAAAGCACCTGGTCAGCCTCTCAAAGCGCAGATATTGCGCTGCAGTAGATCTCACCTCGAGTGCGAAGAGCGGCGTGAGCTTCCATGTCAGAGAGTAGAGCTGGCGAGGGCGTCAGCGAGTAGTGCGAAGTGTAGATGAGCTCTGCAGTCACTCACAGTGTACTTCACTTGCCCCTCCTACTCCCTGCACCTCGATTTCGCTGTTTTGAGCCGCCCCACCTCGTTTGCCAGCTCCAGCACCCAACCAGGCCATCGTAGTGCTGCTGTAGAGAAGCAGAGCCCATATGAGAGCTACCGAAATTTGCCTGAGCTTCATTGGTGGCTGTATCGAAGCTGGATGCGAATTGCGATGAATGCGGGAGGAGACGAAGCTCCAGCGCTCCCATGTCTCCTCTCTTGCCCTCTCGCCGTTCCTCGTCGCAGCTCTTCCACCTCGTTCCATTCGACTACAGAAGCTGCAGCAACATGTCCAACATCACCACCATCGACTCCATGACCGCGCTGAATGCCGTCACTGCTCCTGGGACCGTCTCGCTCATCGACTTTCACGCCGTGTAAGTGGACCCTGTACGGCTGCAGCGCTTTCTTATTGACGCTCATAGCTCTCTGCAGCTGGTGCGGACCGTGCAAGGCCATCGCTCCCGTCTTTGCAAAGGTGAGAGCTCAGCCTCATTAAGCGAACCCTCTCGACGCGGAGCTCAGCTCATGACGGCGGAGGTTCGACCGAGCTGCATGGTGTTGAACGCGACGAAAGACCAAGTCTGACTTGTCTCGTACACTACAGCTCGCCACGACTTACGCTGGACGCGTGCAGTTCTTGAAGGTGGATGTCGACCAGGCCAAGGATGTCGCTGCTCATTTCTCGGTCTCTGCTATGCCGACGTTCACCGTTCTGAAGGTGAGCTCATTCACTCTCGCAGCGGTGAGCCCTAGCCTGCAGTAGATGCTGACTGGTGTGTCGTCGACGGCGCAGGGCAAGAACAAGGTCGACGAGGTTCGTTCATATACCCGAAAGCTGCCCGCTATCGCCACGGCTCAGCTAAACTCCTCTGACTACAGATGAAGGGTGCCAACCCTGCAGGTCTCGAAGCGCTCGTTCGCAAGCACGCACCGGCAGCTGGCGGCTCGGCGGGACCGCCTGAGAAGGGCTTGGAGGGCTTCGTGAGCTTTGTTCCCCTTCGCACTGAAACGGGGCTCCTCACTGACATCTTCCGAATGCTCCTCTCCTTCACTTCGTCGCCGACCAATCGTCCGGACCGCTGTCGCCCTCTCCGTCCCCTCCTTTTTCTCGGTCCTCTCGCAGTCCTCTCTCAACGGCTCTATCGATGCCCAGCAGGTGCAGTGCCTCAACGAAGATGCTAGCCACACCATCCGTGACTTGCTGAAGGGTGGAGGTGACAAGTGGCTCGAGAGTGATGCCGACGAGCAGCTCTTGCTCCACATCCCCGTAGGCTCGGCCGCTGCCTCCGAGTTCAACCTTCAGAGGGCTGACCTCCGCGTCCACGCCTCTGCAGACCCAACAATCCATCAAGATCCGCGCCATCCGCTTCACCACTGCCTCTAGCAAGATCTCCCAAGCGCCCAAGTCGGTTCGGCTGTTCGTCAACGCCAGCTCGACTCTCGGCTTTGATGACGCCGAGTCCCTCGAGGCTGCTCAGGAGTTTGAGCTGACAGAGAAGCAGGCTAAGGGAGAAGGTGCGTGCTCACTCCCATCTCGTGCGAAACAATTCGCTGACCTCGGCTCTGCATTGCAGAGGCTGTCCAGCTCCGCTTCGTTCGCTTCCAGAACGTTACCGCCCTCTCGGTGAGTAGAGGCTAGCGGTCGCCTCGCTTTCTCACTGACCTCTCCTTTCACAGGTATTCATCGCCTCGAACCAGGGCGAGGAGGACACAACAGTCCTTTCGAAGCTCGAACTACTCGGTCTGGAAAACGCTGGCACGGACATGAGCGCGCTTAGGAAGGGCGAGGACGACCACGATCACTAGGGCGTAATTGATGGAGCTGTACATGTGCTTGTCGTGTTCTGCGAGACTGCGAGCCGAGAGAGAGACGAGACGCTCTCAACGCTCCACACCGTCACATATGACAGAGCAGGTTACAGATCCTTACTCGTACATCTCCTCGTCCTCGCCATCAGCCTCATCATCTACAAAGCGAGTCGCAGTGCTCGATCGTCTCCGACTGCTCGTCCTGGCCTTCGGAGTGGGCGCATCCGACTCCTCGGCCGAGTCCTCCTCATCATCATCCAGCTCGTCCTCCTCTTCCTCCTCGTCGTCGTCTTTGCTTTTCCGGTTCTTCTTGCTCTTCGAGGCTCCCTTGCCACCACTACTCGCCCTCTTCTTCTTGGAAGCCGTCGGCCGAGCGGGCGAGGTCTCCTCTTCTTCGTCGTCGTCTTGAGTGTTTTCCAAGTCGGCGCCGACGATGGCCTCGAGTCCGACGGGAGTACCAACGAACTTGCCAGCGACCGCGATCCATTGCCTGAGGGAGCATAGAGGTGAGCTTGGGCTGCTCGGCGGCGAGGAAAAAGGAACGTACTGCTGGCATCTCTCTTCTGCGCCGTTGAGGTGGTCGGGGCATTTCCCAGCGGCTCCGAGCTTGTGCAGCGCGCAGAAGGTGTGCAAACGAATAGCGCAATCCTCGTTCGGGCAGGCGTAACCCTGCAGAGAGTGCGCGGAAGGTGAGCTCGAGAGGCGCTTCTGGCTGGGCGATGGGCGAAGGGCTCACGCTGGTGACCATGGCGAGACAGGAATCACAGTCCACGACAGCACGGTGACGAGCATCGGTGTCCTCGTCGTCGTCCTCGGCGTTGAAGGTCTCTCGGAGGTAGGAGTTGAGCTCGGCGAGGGCGCGGGTCGAGAGGGTGAGATGCTGGGAGGGGTGGAGCGAGAGCCAGCCTAGGAATTAGAGGAGGGTGAGCTTTTGCTTCAAAGATGGCCTCGAAGTAGCACTCACCCTTGGCTAGCAGACTCTTGATGACCCGCTGTCCGTCGGCGCGCTTCTCTCCCTTGTAGCAGCGAACAGCGTCCTTCATCGAGATGCCGTACGCCATGTTGGGTGCCGTCATGATGGCCTCGATCTGAAAAGCGTCGGTTGTGAGCCTGGCGAGCTCTCTGCAGCTTCAGAGAGCGACGTACGATAGCGCGGAAGTGAGCAATCTCGACGGCAGAGTAGTCGGTCGCGAGCTTGGCTACAGCGTCCGACACGGTGTTGATCTATAGCACAGAGATGTCAGTACGGCTCTCGGCTACTTCTGCAGAGCTTCAAAACTCACCAAAGAGACATAGGCCTCTCCCGTCTCCTGGTCCCTCGTCGTCTTGATGTCGAGGTGGATGGCGCTGAGAGGGTCCTCGAGCTCGGCGATGAAGCGTTCAAACGAGATGGAATCGTCCACTGCAGGTCGACAAGATAGCAGTATCGTCAGCTCTGCTCCCTCCGCTCTTCGTCTCGACGCGTCCCTCCTTGCTCGTCGCGTCTCTCCCACCTGGTCTCTCCCACCTGAGCAGGACTCACGGCCGCACAAGTCCAAGCACTTGGAGTAAATCTTCTTGGCGAGCGACAACTTGACGCAGCGGCGCGAGATGAGGGATTGGAGGAACAAGTGTCGCAGCGTCTTTCGAGGATCTTTGAGCTCGACGGGCGCGTCCAGGCGAGCTCCTGCACCTTCATCCTCGTCCGAAGAATCCTGTACTCGACTGCGATTCTTAGAGACGGCCATTGGCGATGAGATGAGACGAGAGAGAGATTTGGAAGAGGACAAGGAGCGCGGACGCGATTTCGGCTGAAGGGGGGGCGGCTGAGAGTTGTACTCGAGTCGCCCAGTGACTGCTAAGGCTTGTAGAGGCTCAGACGGGTAAACCTGGTCCTTCCAGAGCTTCCTGCCCGTCTTAAGTACTCTCTGCTGGCGGACTCGGCGGTTCGGCGACCTGCTCTTCTCACTCATGCTCGCTTTGTGCTTCGTGAAATCATCCTTCGGCTCCATGGCTGAGCTTAAAGGAACTTGAGTAGTCTAATGTACGCTGACGCATCGCCACCAAAACGCGTAGTGCCCTCACTAATGGCGGATTCGGTCGGTGACTCTTCGCCGAACCCCCTGCGCCTCTGCTTTCCGCTTCCACTCCTTCAGAATTGCCTTATTCAGGCTAGTATAGCAAGATCAATCGTTTCTAGGATCTGGTATTCCTTGGCGAGGTGTACTGGCTCACGGTCAGCTCGTCATGAGCGCTTCGGTTCACTTCGCTGCTCGGCGCTGCACTTCTCGCTCCTCTCTCGCCTCTCTGGGATTGATCGAGTGGGATAGAAAATCGTGACTTCGTGAAATGTACCATAAACGGAGCGCGTGTAAGCACAAAATGCTGTAGACCCGACCCTCGAGACCTCTCCTTCCCCTTCCTCCTTACGCCGAGGTTTCGGGAACTGCCAAGGGAGGGAGAGGGAGCAGGCAGCAGAGGAAGGGAGGTGAAGCCAAGTGTCAGCTTGCTGCAGACATAAGAGGCCAGAGGTACCAAACTGATTGCTCGACGCCCGCTTCTCCACTCCTGAATTGGCGAGCCGAGCCCATGGCAATGCTGCCGAGGAAGCTCGAAACTCACCGAAATGCAGCGGAACATCACTGCGACAACGAGACGACTGCTCGAATCTGTGGAGCTGGTTCACGAGAAAGAGAAGAG
>MWVB01000034.1:0-50979 GCA_003054985.1 Leucosporidium scottii | reverse complement strand
GGGAGGGGGAGATGGGGAGAAGGGGAGAACGGAAGAGGCATCATGCCGCTCGACGTCCAACTTCCCTCTCGGCGAAGGATTCGCAGAGCGGTGCTCCTCCCTCCGAGGCTGTGGGAATGTCTCACTCGCGATCTTGGGACGACCGCTGGAAGCCTCCCACACAGCTCGCTGCTGCTCTTCGGAGCCGGCGACTGAAATCGAGCGCCCGAGGAGCTCGGTGCCATCTGCTCCCCCTTACCGATGGGAAGACCGCTATAGACTTTCTACTCGACCCCGCGCCATCTTCTTAGTGGAGACCTGCAGGCTGCTGCTCGTCAACTGGCCTTTGCAACGAGGAGCCGCGAGCCAAGTGCTCCTCTTGAAGCGTCAACGGAAGGCGCGCTACAAGTCCTCTTACAGCAGGCTTTTGAGCTGCTTCTGTATTGTGAGGTGCTCTTATCGCTCAGAGCATTTGTGTAGGTGAGCTGCTCTTCTCTCTCTCGATTCTGCTTGCTGGGGGAGGGAAAGGGAAGGGGCGCTTCATCGCCGAGCACTTCGCTGCTTGCCGCTCTCGGTGCAATCGAGCATTCAGATAAGACCAATCAATTTGTTTACCATCAAAGTTCGTAATGAAGGGGCGTTGTTGTAATGTACTCGTACAAAGCTTCATAAAGAAAGGGGAAAAAAAAAGCCGAAAAGGGCCCATAGAGGTCATCCTCCTCCCTCTCTACCGCCGTCGTTACTGCTCCTCTTTCCGAATCTTCCCGTCTTCTCCATGAATCCCAGCTTGAGCTCAACCAAAGAGGTAAGGCGCAGCGGCGGTAGCTCCCACGGCCAAAGCCAATCCAAACCCAGCGACCCACCTCCTTCCCTCAACCTCCTGCCTCTCCACCAACATGACCTGCTGACCCACTTCGACAGCCTCCTCCGTACCAGCGCTGAGGCGGGGAGCCCTCCGCTGACGAACCTCGCGTCCCGTACCGGCGGAACGGGGCTTGCGACCGAGTAGACGACCAAAGAACCCGGGTTTGTTGGTTCCTTGCTCCTCCTCCTCGGCGGCGGCAGCGGCAGCGGCGGCGGAAGTAGCGTCGGTAGGAGTGTTGTCATCCTCCTCCTCCAATGCGCGCTTGTTACCCGACGACAAAGAGGACGAGGCGAGATCGGTCGACTGAGCCAAAGCCTTCAACGCTCCCTCCTTCTTGAGCTTCTCGACCAACGCCTGACTCTCCCTAATCTGCTCCGCCATGACGTCCTCGCCACTAAGTCCTCCCTCCCCCTCCCGAACGGGCACATCCACCTTGACTTCAGTCGTCTCGGTCACTTGACCATCCGGGGCGGTGGAGAGGGTTTGAAGGATCGAGACGCCCTCGGAGGAGGCGCCCGAGAGAGCCGTGGCGCTGGCGCGGGTGGTGCGGGGCGACTTGGAGGTGGGGGACTTGGGAGTGGGAGAGAGGCCCGAGGAAGGAGGCGAGGCGAGACGGGCGCGCTTGGAGCGAGGGGAGCGCACGGCGGGGGACTTTCAATGGTCAATAGGGTCAGCCTTGTGTGTAGGTGAAGAGAAGAGCGTTCAATACAACTCACCTCCTCCGAGTCGGGAGCGGTCTCGTCGCCAATGTCGACCGAGGGAGCGCTGTGAACGATGAGCTCCTCGGCGTAGCGGAGGATGCCATACTCGAGAGCGAGAGCGGCAGCATTGGCAGCGGGGATCCTATTTCCAAGGTGAACGCGTCAGCTTGCTCATATTCTCGTCGTTCCCCGCCGAGCGAGAAAAGAGACGAAATGAACTCACCAAGTACCAGTCAGCTTCCTATCGGGGTCGCTCTCGACTCCAGCAGCCTTGGTATCGCCATACTTGCCCTTGGCACCCTTGGCCAACCAGGCCATCTCGGCCGCCTCGTCCTCGGCGGAGGAGGTAGGGAAAGCAGCGCGGAAGAGGGAGGAGGCGGAAACGGCGTTGGTATCGAAGCGTTTGATGAGGTGTCTGATTTGAGGAGTGGAGAGTGAATAAGTCAGTGGATGTAGGAGAGCGAGGAGGGGGTTGTAGGAGGCAGGTCAATAGGAAGGGGGGGTCCTCGCCGAGAGCGCGCCGGAGTATGTTTATCGGAGGGGAAGGGAGGGGGTGGGACGCGTCGAAAAGGGTGTAGAAGGGTGGAGCCAGTGTAGTAGATGATGGTGAGCGGTGCAAGTGACCCTTGAGGCTATTCGATGCGCTACAGGCGAATGTTGAAGGATCCACGTCGTTTGAAGCGTGTGTGATGGGTGATGATGGGGCGGCAGAGTTGAACGAAGAGAGAACGTACCCTGGTACACCTTTGGGTACGGGACATTTTACCCTAGCGATGGTGATTGTATCCCCTGGTTGACCGAGATGAAGTGTTTGAAGCTTGACCTTGTGAACCTTGGCTTTGGTGTCGAGCATCAACTGGTTGTGATGCTGCTCGGGCAAAGGGGGACGAGATTTGGGCTTGGGCGACAATGCCCGAGACGAGTTGGACTTGCGTACAGAAGAAGAAGAGGCAGAAGAAGTAGAAGGGGGGGGGGGGGGAGCGAGGGAGGAGATGGAAGGGGTCGAAGCAGAGGTGGCGAGTCGAGGCGATGTAGCTCGGTTGGTAGGTGTAGACGCCCTCGAAGAGCGTCGAATAGGTTGCGAAGGCGATTTGCCAGTCATTGGCTTCTGTAGGTCGATCTGAAGGAGAGATGAGAAGAGAGTGTAGGCGAAAGAGGTCAAGCCCGGGGGGAAGGGCCACTCGCTCGTTTCTACCAAGTCCAAAAAGGATCTCGGCTCTCTCCCTCTCGCCTCTTCGACGCTCGCTGTACTACTTGTTACCATAGAATGGACTACATGACCCGCTCAGCCTTGCGCTCCACCCTCCGCCTCCCCTCTCGTTGCACCCCTTCCTCCTCTCGCCTTTTCTCCAGCTCAACTCGTTCCCTCGCCGACTCGCCCGCCGCTTCCACCGATTCATCACCAGCAGCAGCAGAGCCAACAGAAGCAGCAGAACCTACGGAAGATGCTACCGCACCAGTAGAGGAGACCGTCTTTAATGCAGACACTGGACGCGGAGGCAAAGGATACCGCGCTTGGCTGTCGGGCGAGGGCGCTAGGTTCCGTAGGGGGATCCCAGGCAAGACCAACTGGTTGGGAGAGCAGGTGAATATTGGTCTCTTTGCTCCTGAGCTACCATAGCTCTTGGTGAGCCGCAACGGTACCGCTACAACGTCGCCAGATCGTTGCGGCTTTTCTGAGCTCCGACGGTGGCTGTAGCCTACAGTCATGGGTGGCATCGAGCTCGCTGCTGTACACCGAGGACCTACGATTCATCCCACGAGTCTCCTCAAACCCTCAGTCTCCTCACTAACGCCCTTCCCCTCCCCCCTTCGCAGCCCTTCCCCCTCAACCCTACCTTCTCCCCTCTCCCCCCTCTCGCCGACGCCACCAAGACCAAGATTTACAACGCTTACCTTTTCAACATAACCAACGCCGGCGCCACCGATTCTCAAGTTGTGAGGGCCGTCAGCGCGAAGTTCGGAGTTGGGATGGAGAGGGTCAGGGCTGTGATCCGGTTGAAGGAGTTGGAGAAGAGGTGGAAGGATGAGGTGGGTCTTTGTTAAAACTTCCCTTGTTTCACCATCTATCCCCGTTCCCGGTCCACACTCTGCCCGCTCTCGCCTCCCTTCTTGAACCTCATCGCCGAACTCTCGCTGACTCTCTCAAACATCAACAGGGCATCGCCCTCCAAACCAACCTCCTACACGGCATGGAGTCTCACCTCGGTGTCAAGCAACCCGGCGACAAATGGCGCGGAGCAGAGGATACAGATGCACTCAAGCCCAAGCTCGCGACGGGCAAGACGACGTTCGAGATGGTTGACGTTGAGGCGGTGAGTGTTGGGGGCTATTGGTCTCATTCAGGGTTCCCATTGCATAGGAGTCCACACTCGCTGACAAGAATCTTCCCTTCCCTCCCTTCCCCTCTCACACACACACACAGGGCGACTCCTCCGTCTTCCTCCCCCTCCTGTCCAAGCGTTCCGCCGGTTCCGCCACCCCCATCACTCGTTCCACCTCCACTCCCACTCCCACCACCAAATCCCAAAGCACCACCACCATCCCCGCCTCCCGTCCCGGCCGAGCAGCGACCGTCTTCCGCGATTTGAGCGGCACGGAGCAAGGGGACAAGTTGGCCAAGACGTATGATGCTGAGAAGACTAGGAGGGGGAAACCTGCTGTGAGGAGGGCTGTCGGGAGGAGGGAGTAGAGTGCTGATGGATGTAAAGATGGGAATCTTGACGTGTTTGCCCGCTCGGCGAAGGGTTGGAGTGAGGGAGAGGGTCGCTCGCCTGCTTGGTTTCGTTTCGAGTGCATGCTGTCCAACAGCTTCAATATGCCCAGCAATAAATTGGACAAAACAGTCTGCAGCTCGCTTGACTGCCCCATTCCTTGGGCGCGGGCGAGAAGGTCAAGAAGCTGCACGCGCGCCGAGAAGGTTGGATTCCTTCTCCCTGCTTTTTGCGAGTTGTTTAGCATAGAAGTAGGATAATGCACGACAAGATGTAGGCCGCTGCTGAGTTGCATAACGAGTTGCCCGAGCGAGGACAAGCGAACGCCGACGACGAGAGAGGGCTGCGAAGCGATGGTCTCAGCGCCTTGACCTCGTCTGCCTTTCGAGAGACGAATCGAAAGGGAGCCTCTTGGTCGTCGTTGGAATTGCACCTCTTCCTCCTGCCATCGTACAGCAAGCTCCCACAACAACGGGAGTAGTGTTTCCACGTGACGCAGATCCTGAGTTGAAGCTCCCAGCCCCGAAGCTCGCTTTCCGCTTTCTCTCCTCCGCCTCTCGTCCCAACACAGCGGGCACCTCGGCCATCTCGTCGGACTGGATCGTCTCTCGCCCTCGCTGCTCCCGACTCGTTCGTACAGAGCTACAGAACACTCTCTCGACTCTCTGCCTTAGTCTCGCGCGTGCTTGGCAAGGTGAGACGAGGGGCTGACATCCAAACGCCTCGTTGCTCCATCTGACGCCTCTCCCCTTGCCCCATCTATAACAGAGTAGCTGTAGCCTCTCACATCCACTTCCCGGACCAGGATGGGATTCCTCAACAAGCTCAAATCGAGGTCCGACTCGAACCTCCGCAAGCAGCGGGAACAGAGCAGCAGCACAACGACGAAGCCTTCCCCTCGTCCACCTCGTTCAGCTGCACCTCATCAGCAGTATCCTCTCCCTTCGACTACTACAGCCCAGGACGAATGGGTCAATCTCAACGAGCGAGGAGCTGCCCTCTCCCTCTCCCAATCCAACGACGCCCCACCTGTCGCACAAGCTCAGCCTTCAACTCCTCAACCGCCTCCTCGCTCCTCCTCCCAACACAGAAATGACAAAGGCTACATAACCCCATCCCACAGTGTCCAACCAGGCCAACTCTTTTCCTCCCCTCCCTTCTACCCTCATTCCCCGCCCACGAGCGAGGGAGGTCACTGTGCCAGTGGAGGGGCAGAGAGTTTGAGCGCTTTTGGGAGGAGTGAGCGAGGAGGGGGAGGAGGAGGAGGAGAAGAGTGGAGGAATGTTTTGGGTGGGGCTTATCGACCGCCGCCCGGGTTGGGGTGGGGAGGAGAGGAGGAGGGAGGAGGGGCACCCGTGATGAGAGCTACGCCGAGGAGGAGGGAGAGCTTGTTGGGCATGGGAGGGGGACAGGGAGGTTCTGCTGCTGGTGAGTGAGAGGAGTGCTCGTTGATTACCCTTTGAGCTGACTCTTGACCTCCAATAGGATACCAATCTTCTCCAACCAAGGATGACTTCGTCGCTCGTCCGCCGAGACGATCCAGCATGCAGCCCAAACCTCAAGGTGGGTACTTTCGAGCTGGGTATCTTATCCAAATCATCATCGCTTACGCTCTCGTACACGCAGAACCCGCTACGCCCAGTCGGTCCACCACCACCGCTACTTCCCCGTCGACTCCATCCAAACCCACCTCCTCGCTCAGCAACACACCCAAGGCGACTCTGCCCTCCCCTCCTCCCACAAACACCATCTCCTACTCTCCCCTCCAAGCCTTCTACGGCAACTCGCCTGCGCCCTCCCAGTCCTCGACTTTCGGTTCGAGCATGTCGCCGACTCATTCCGGCCAGTCGCTAGGAGGAGAGAGCCACCTCGGCCTCATCAAAGCCGATACGCCACCTACTCCTCCCCTCTCGGAGGATCCCTTCACCTCGAGCGAAGTCGAGGAGCCCAAGCCGAAGGGGGAGGCTGCCCTCGTCGACAAGGTCAAGGCGCCCGCTTCTCCGCCGACGCCTCCTCGCCACTCGCTCGAGCAGGATTCCCCCACTTTGGCGCGAAGGCCGAACGGAGCTCGCCCGAGCCAGGATAGTCAGAGGACCAACCCCGTCGTCGCGCAGGCTTCGCAGAGCCTTCAAGAGTCGGTCGGCCGCCCCTCGATGGAGACGACCTCGAGCTCAAGGAAGTCACAAGAGTCGCAGAGGCAGAGGATCTCGTACGAGTATCAGCCGAAGAGGGCGTCTTTGGAGGTTCAACAGCAGCAACGAGGCTCGATGGAGACGGCCAGGTCGTCGGTCTCGTCGATGGTGCCGAAGGAAGGCTACCAGAGCGCGCTACAGTCTTTGACTTCCTCGCCGGTCAAGCAACGCCGGGACCAAGCTCCTTCCTCGCCCCCTCGACCCAGCACTCCTCCCCCTCCGCCAACCGCCGCCGCTCTCAAGCCCGCCCTCCCAGTCTCCCCTCCTCCCAACCCCGTCGACTCGTCAACTACCGTTCCCGCCACCCGTCCCAGTTCCCTCCCCACCTCGCCCATATCCACCTCTCACGCTCCTCTTCACTCATCTCCGACACAGCAGCCGAAGTCGACTCAGTTCAGCCCTCCCTCGACGCCGAGTCGTCGCGTCAAGGCAGAGGCTACTCCTCGAGCGGCTGCTCTGGCCAAGGCGAGGGAGCGAAGCGAGTCCGAGTCGCCCGAGACTGTCTCCGACGCGTCAAGGAGGGGAGGCAGCGAGGTCACGAACGCGTCGAGCGACCTCAAGTCGGAGGAGTCTTCGGCGAGGCCGGCGCCCGTCGAAGAGCAACGACCACCTCGGGAGAAACGCCCTCGCCCGCTCTTTGAACGAGCTCTGGTCCTTCATCCCAATACCATCCTCAAACGGGTGCTCGGACATCTCAGCTACGGCGACTTTTGCTCCCTCCGAGTCACTTCGCGGTCGCTCAAACGTTGCGTCGAGGTCGATGCCAAGGAGCTGGTCCTCCAACGATTCCTCGGTGTCATGGGGTATCGCTCGCTCGCTGGGAGTGGCACTTCCCAGGGCCGCCTGGAGAGCGTACGGTCAACTCGGCGCCCGAACGGTCGACCTGCCTTCGCCGAAACGACCCTCTCGCGCCACGCCACTGGTCCTCGCACTCGCGGAGCATCAGAACAAGCCCCTTACTCCTCCACCACCTCCTCCTACTCTTCCTCTCCCTCCCCTCCTCCCACCATCGAACCCATCCTCCTCACCCTTCGCGACCTGGACGCCTTCCTCGTCGGCCTCGAAATCTCTCTCGACCAATACGCCCGCTTCGCCTCCGAATACGCCGCCAACAAACTCCATCCCAATACCCTTCGCCTCATCCGCGCTTCCACTCGGGCTTGGAACCGCGTCGTCCTGCGCCTTCGTGCGCAATCCCTCCTTCCTTCTTCGGCTTTGGAGTCCTTCGTCTACCCTTCTCTGTTGAGGGAGGAGAGTGGGTACAGTAGTCGAGTGCAAGTCTACAAGGCAGGAAGGGCACCGAGCTTGAGGGTCTGGGTCCCTACGGCCAAGGGAGCGAGTTGGATGGATGATCAAGAGGTGGTCGAATGCGAGAGGGAGGTGTGGAGGAGTGGGGGGTGGAAGGAGTTGAGGAGGGGGGATGTGGTCGCTAATGTGGCGATTCAGGCTTGGGGGAATGTCGGGAAGTTGTTGCAGTGAGTTTCTCGGTTCGGCGGACGACGCGGGGCGTTTCGCTGACCTCGTTTGACCCGAGTTTGCAGTGATGGCAAGTACCTGCGAGACTTTAGCTTCGCTTTCGATTCTGTTGGACATCTGCCTGTCAGTTGTTGTCGCTGAGACGGCCCTGCCCTCGACGCTGACCCCTCCGCTCTTTCGCAGCCCTGGCTTAACGCTCTCGCCTTCTCGCCCGGCTACTACCACAACGTCGTCGCCAGTTCCACCGCCAACCCCGTCATCTGTAAGCCTTTGTGACCTGTCGCCGACCTCCCCACATCCAACTTACCCCCGACCGCACTCTCGCAGACCTAACCCTCCAAGCCTTCCTCTCTCAAGTCCGCGAGACGATCACCCTCTGCGACGACAAGGTGCAAATCTCCTCCCCGCAAGGCAATCGAGTCGTCAAGCGCTTCGTCTACCGTGCTGCCCTCAAGATCAAGCCCGCCACCATCGTCAGCACCGGAGGAGGAGTGGGCGGCTCGGGACCTGGAGGTGTGGAAGTCGCTCACGACGATTGGGCTGGTACCGTCATCCTCGAGGTGGATGGGTCGACCGAGCATGCCAATCTTATGGCTACTAGGTAAGTCTTGACCCGCTTCAAAACTTCGGGACGGCAGCTCACCCTCTCCTTCTTTCGCAGGGTACGCCGAGCGATATTTGAGCTCGCCTTCTTTCGGGCACGGGCTGATCTCTCTCCATCACAGGTAGCATCGCTAGAACCTACCCCGTATCGAGTCCTCCGCGAGAAGTCTCGCCCTGGAAAGCTGTGGCTGAGGTGAGCTTTCGCTTCTCGGCGAGGCCGACTCAACTCCCCCTGTAGACTCGCTGACGATGTGCTCGACCTCTTTACAGGACCGTAGAGGATAGTGAAGCTTGCTGAGCGAGCGCTACATCCCTAATTAGATACTCTTACCTCTGTTTTCTTCATTCCCTACCTCGACCATTCGGTCGGCGCTCGGCGCTCGCTCATTCATGCTCATAGTTACCCCTCTTCGCCTTTCATGCACCTAATTCACGCTGGTTGCGCTTTGTTGGTCGCAATCTACGCTCTTTGATCTGAACAGGCGCGCAGCATAAGATGAAGTCCCTTGGGCTTTTCGTCGCCCCCCTCGAAGAGCTCGACGAGCGAATCAAGTTGGCTCCGAGCGAGAGAGCCTTCCCGGCTTGCGCTCCACCTCTTCGCGCGCTTCTTTCGTCGACTCGATTCTCGGACGACAGCTGCCTGCACCTCTGCGCCAGTCTAGTCAGGTGCACTTCTTGGAGCCTCCCCAAGCCACGTCTCGTTCGCCCGGCCAAACAAGCTTCCCCTCTCACGCGGCGCCTCGCTTGCTGTCGAGCCCGCTTTACGACCTCTCACGACTAGGACGTACACTCGTTCCTTGAACTCGACTTCACGACCTTCTCTCGCTCTCCTCGTCTTCAATTCCGCCGGTCGGTCCTCTCTCGCGCGCGACAAAGAGCAGACACCGTCGAAACGAGCGCGATCCCTTCAAGGCTACAGCTGTTTTAGGTGAGCTCGGCGGGGCGGCAAGGGCTCAGCAATGTAGAGCTCCATTGCTCACGCTGTCTCATTCACTACACAGCTCGCTAGCTCAGGCCATCACCCAACTCGACGGCCTCTCCTCCCGCTCGCGCTACCTCCCCTTCCCCTTTCGCTCGCCCTCTCGACCGCCGTAGAGCATGGCCCAGTACGGTCAAGGGCAATACGACTACGACCAGCGAGAAGGTGGCGGCCGCGGTCCCTCCCTCACCATCGACGTCTCCGCTTCAAACAGAGCAAGGGGTCAGCAGCGCGGCATTGACCCTCGCGACCGTCAAGCTCAGCAGCAGCACGACTACGAGCTCGCGCAACAGGAAGCTCACATGATCATGGAGGGCAACGAATCGCCCGACTCGGGCGACGAGGTCGCCGAAGCGCTGAGGATTCGCAACGGCGAAGAGGACCTCATGATGGACGATGAAGAGGGACAGCTCCACTCGCAGCAGTACCATCAGCATCACCACGAGGATGGTATGGAGCACGACGAGCACGACGATATCGACGACTCTGGCTCCTTCTCCGACTCGCTCTCCTCCTCGCCCTCCATCCCCGACGAAGACATCGACTTCAGCCTCGTCTACGCCCTTCACACCTTCCTCGCGACCGTTGATGGACAAGCCAGTGTAGTCAAGGGTGACAAACTACTCCTGCTGGATGATAGCAACTCGTACTGGTGGCTCGTGAGGGTCCTCAAGACGCAGGCCGTGGGCTACATCCCCGCCGAGAACATTGAGACGCCATGGGAGCGATTGGCGAGGCTCAACAAGCATCGTAACGTCGATGTGAGTAGTCACTGGCCGTTTCTACGCTCACATGAAGCTCGGGAGCTGACCTTCTCGTTCGCTCAACACATAGCTCACGACGGCAACCCAGCAAGATGTCATCACGGGTCCTCTCTCCACCGTCGCTCAGACTCGCTTCGAGACTCGCATCCCTCCCTCTCGCCAGCCCCATCCCCACCAGTCGCAACACCCCTCGGCGAAGGGAGTCCTCGCCTCGCCTTCGCACAAGGATCACCCTCGCAACATCTCTCCCGACCGAGAACGACCAGAGCGTTCGCACAGCAGCAAGGCCAAGACGGTCATCTTCACCGCACCGACCTACTACGAGCACTCGGCCAACGGCGAGGAGACGGACGAGGACGAATACGACGAGGAGATGGAGGGTGAGGAGGGCGAGATGCAGGGTCACCAAGACTTTGACGACGACGGCGAGGAGTCCGAGTTCTCGGACGACGGCCTTACCGAGGATGCGGAAGGGACCGAGGTCGTCGGTGGTCGTCAGATTCATCAGACGAACCTGCACGAGGAGAGCCAGGGCCAGGTTGGCATGGTGCACGACGAGGGTGCCGATGGAGGAGACGAGGACGACTCGCGGGACGTCAGCTGGGAGGCCGAGCAGGCGATGCGTCAACATCAGGAGGAGCAAGCCGCCGCCGAAGCTCGCTGGCAGCAGGAGCAACAGCAGCAGCACGCCGCCGCTCTCGCCCCTCAAGCACAAGAGGTTCGGTCCACCAGCCCTCAGCAACTCGAGCATCGCGCTTTGAGTCCTCAACAGCAAGAGTCGCTCTACCAGCAGCAGCAGCAAGAACGTTACGAGCAGCAGCAAGCTCAACTCGCCGCTCAGCAGCGTACCCTCGCTCCCGGCCAGCTCCTCGCCCCTCCCGCCGCCGCTGGCGCCTCAGTCAGTCGTCGACCCTCGGATGGCTCCATCAAAGGTCGCGAGATCAACGAGAACGACTTCCAACCCGACGCTCCGACCAAGAAGCTCACGGCGACCCCTCCCATCGTCCGCGATCCTACCTTCGACATCAACGATCCTTTCGGCGAGAAGGCTGCTGGACGAGCTTCTTCCCCTCAGCGCGTTCGTGGCGTCGAGGTCGTCGACCCTACCGATCCTCGCTACACCCGCCTCGTCGCCGGAGGCAAGCGACCTCTCGAGGAGGCGCAGACGAACGTCGACCACCAGCGCCCGAGTAGCGAGTACGATCACCAAGCCGACACCTCCCTCAACTCGATGGAAACCTCATCCTCTTACATCTCGGGCCAGTCGACCATCTCGGGCGGCGCACCCTCGTCAGACGACGGACATCGGACGGCAACGCCGGGCTCGGCAGCGAGTGGGAAGAAACTGAAGAAAGGTGGCAGGGAGTCGGTCGATGGGGAGGGAGAGAAGAAGAGGAAGAGCGGCGGCCTCTTGGGGTTGTTTCGCAAGAAGGACAAGAAGAAGAAGGAGGGAGGGGAGGCGGAAGGGAGGAGCTCGGAGGAGAGTGGGCGCGTGGGCTCGCCCAACGGCAGGCGGTCAGGAGGAGACAGCGCCTCTGAGCTGTCGGAGCCACGGACCTCTGGCGAGCAGCGCCAAGGAGATCGCCGGCGCGAGTCGCAGACGGCCGAGTCAATGTTCTCGACGGATGCCGCCCTTCGCCAGCAGCAGGTCGAGGCCAAGCAGGCGCTCTACCACCAGTACGGCGTGCAGCGTGCACCTGGCGACGTCAGCAACACCATGACGCCGCGCGGCGACGCTCGACCGCAGAACCTCTCCCCGATGACCGGCGGCCTTCCCTCCCCCTCCCTCCAAGCTCCTCAACGCATGCGCCCAGGCTCCCTCATCGGCTCCCCCAGCATTCCCGGTCTCGACGTCCCCCTCCTCAGCGTTCTCCGCGTCTTCGCCGGCGACCATGTCGAGGCAGAGGCCACCTTCAAGACGGTCCTCCTCAATCGCTCCACCACCGCTTCGGACCTCGTCAAGCAGGCGATGCAGCGCTTCCGACTCGCTGGACACGAGGATCGCGACGAGTACTTCCTCACGATCAAGGAGCTCGGCGGCGAGGAGCGCGCTCTCGACAACGACCAGAAGCCGCTCGAGATCTTCGAGTCGCTCGTAGAACAGGCTGAGTCGGGCTTCAACATTCCCTCCGTCAAGCGCTCGTCAGTTGGCTCCATCAACTCGATCGCCTCGAACCTCTCCCTCAACCCCGCCATCACTCGCCTCGGCATGAACGACTGGAGCGACGATTCGGCCGTCAAGTTCTACCTCAATCGCCGCCCTCACGAGCAGGACGCTTCTCGCCCTGGCTCCGACATCGAGTCCATCTCTACGACCACCGGAGTCGCTCCTGCACCCATCCTCGGCGCCTCGGACGCTGCTGCTACCACCGCCGCCTTGGCCCCCGCCTACCGATTCGCCGTGCGCATCCTCATCCATCCCTCCGACCTCCCCGAGAACGTCGTGTTCGACCCTCAGAGCAACGCCATCATCCCCAAGGCCGTTCTTGTCGAGCGACAACAGCGCCACGCCCTGCCCGAGGACACGGAGCCCATCTCGCCGCATGCAAGGGACAAGATCATCTTCTTCCCTCGCAACGTCAACGTTTCCGAGGTCATCGAGGCTGGATTGGATCGCTTCGGCATCGTTGACGGTGTCGTGGATGGAGGAGACGAGGTCGAGGATCGCGTGTCGCGGAGGAGGAGCGTATCTCGCGTCAAGTACGGCCTCGCTGTCGAGCGTGACGGTCACGGTGAGTCCTTTGCCTTGTGTTCTTCCTTGCATAAGTAAGCTCACTCGCTCGGCCTCTCTCAGAAACCCTCCTCCATGCCGCTGGCAAGCTTCTCGACTCGTACTCGGCACCTCCCATCTTCAAGCCCTACGACCGCACCTCGAAAGAGTTCCGCCGCCGCTCCGTCGATGCCACCCTCATCCTCGGTGCTCCTCAAGACATCCAATCTTCCGACCCCGTCTTCATCATCCGTCGAGCCGCCTACCGAGGGCCCGCTACTCGAGCAGCAGGACCCATTCCTACCACCATCGACGAGCTGGAGGAGCGCCAGCAAGCAGAGGGCGCGCCGGCCGAACCCTTCGAGACCAAGCGGACCAGCCAAACGTCGACCTACGGCGCTTCTGCCGAGGACTTGGAGATTCTCGCGCGCGCCACCTCTCCCCAGGCGACTCGGCAGGAGATCATCGCCGCTCAACGAGCCGTCTCGCGCGCCAACCAGCGAGCTCTCCTCTCGGCGCAGAAGAATCAGGAGCAAGGCGTCGACATCAGCATTCCCGATCGTGGGGTCATTCGCAGCACGAGGGATCTCGGCGACGACAAGGTCCGCTACTCGTTCATCAACCAGGACGGCGAGGAGGTCGACATCAGCAAGATTGTCGAGAGCGAGTGGTCCACCGAACCTCCAGCAGAGCCAGCATCGAGCACCACCCCCAGGTCCGTCTCGCAAGCTTCCCGCTACACCTCGACCACCACCGACGCCGACTCGTTCCGTACCGCTCGCGAGAACAATTCGGCCGACGAAGCTGGAAACACCTCGCAAGGCCTCGAGTCGGAAGAAGAAGAGGAGCGGCTAGCGGTCGCGGCCCTGCGCAACACCAACGTCGACATCGACTCGGCCAAGTCGACCAAGGGTCCCTCGTCGACCGCGCTCAAGAAGACGGCCTCGAGCGAGGGCGAGGATGTCCTGCAAGACGCTCTCGGGCCTCGTATGGTCTCCAGCCCTCTCTTCAACGAGTCGCTACAGGATCGTCTCGACCGCGTGCTCGCCAAGGTCAAGGAGGAGAGAAAGGGTGGTCGTCGCCCCGGCTCGCGGCCACGGTCGTTCCAGCTTCGCGATTTCGCCGCCGCCGCCGGCACTTCGAGCGATCGCATGTCGCCCGCCTCTGTAGGACGTCGCTCGCCCGATGGAGGACGCGACTCGCCATCCATCGACCAGCTCATCGGCACTCGAGGTCAGCCCGGAGGCAGCCCTCTCTCGGCTTCGGCCTCGAGTCGAAGAAGTCACGGCAAGAAGGCTTCTCTCGCATCCATGACCTCCACTCGCTCGAGCAACACCGACCAACCCTCCACTCCCATCACCGCCGGCTCCAACGCCAACTCGACCTTCACCCCCATCTCGTCGACCGAATCTCGCATGTCGAATCACCCTCCACCACCACCAACAGTCGCCTACAGGGATGACTTTGGTCTCGAGACGCTCGTCAGCATCGTGGACGCCGAGTCCAACCCTCGAAGACGGCCGGCCGTCGAGCGAGATGCTGGCATGGACGCCCTGTTCGGTCGTTCGCTGCATGAATTGGACGTTCACCCTGACGTCAAGGAGTGGTACGCCGCGCCGAACAAGACTCTGGATGATCTCGATACCGTAAGGTTCTAGCTCTGCACCCTTCGACTCGAGCACCGAGCTGATCTCTTGCTCCCTCTTCTCTCTCGCAGCGCCTCGATCGGTTGCTTGCCCAGTTTTCGTCCTCAGCAGGGGTTGTGCATTGAGCAGAGATGTATTAGTGTCTAATTTAGTGGCTCTCGTGCAACGAGTTTGTATCTAGGAGACACCTTGCCCGCGAGAGACGAAGTGAGCGAGTACGACCTTCCCTCTCTCTCTCCCTCTCGTCTCGTTCTCGCTCTTCTTCGTCATGTCGGACACGTCCGAGCACCTCGCCCACAGCTTCAACAAGCTTCGTCTGCACTCGAAAGGCCCTCCATCCATCGCTCACATCGTCTCGAGCGACGGCGACATGATCCCGGTCGAGCCTCACCTGCTCGCTGCTCAATCGACCATCTGGCGACCAGACGACGGCTTGTACCAGGGTGAAGACGACTACATCGAGTGTGTGGTGCCTGAGACGTCAGAGGAGATTCGCTTGTTTCTTCGAGTGCTCGATACTGGGCAAGATGAAGGACCCAGCTCGTTGAGGAGGTTGTGGGAGCTAGGCGAGAAGTACAGAGCGCGCACAGTTGTCAAAATTGCGGAGAGGGGAATTCAGTGAGTCAGCTCCTGCTCTACCGCGGCTCCCACCTCGTCTGATCCGGCTCTCCTTCAGCGAGCTCATTAAGACAGAGCCTCTCCTCGCGTTCACCATCGCTTCTCAGCTCCACAACGAGCCACTGATGCACGAGGCGGCTCATGCGACTCTCAAACAGCGACTATTGGATCAGATGGCCTTGTGTCCCGAGTACGCCGACGCTCCCGCGCCCGCCAAGCGTCGATTGGTGAGTTGAGCCTCTTCGCCGAAGCTTTCGCGCGCCGAGCTTCTGGTCGAGGCGCTCTCGCTGCTTTCCAGCTGACCCGCACTTCTTTCTCGCTCTTTAACAGGAGCAGTACCACCTCACCCACCTCGTCTCCATCCGCGCCTCTCTCCACAGTGCCCCTCGTCAAAAGGCCTGCAAATGCCACTTCTCGCGTCAGAACGGGCGAGGAACAAAAGACTCCTACGAGTTCGTCCGCAACGAGAGCTTCAGCGCCGCGCTCGACAAGATTGTGCCCGCGACGATCCCGCACAGGCTGTTGAAGGCCGAGGTTGAGGAGAGGAAGTGGAGGGTGAGGGGATGCAAAGGATGTGAGAATAAGTTGGATAAGGATGTGGCGGCTGTGAAGGAGGATTGGGTGGCGAGGGGAGAGATTGTCGCGTTGGTGAGTTGTGCAGAGAGCCGGAGGGAGAAGAGATCGCCGAAGCGGCTGACCCCTCGTCGCCTTTCGCAGTGAGAGTGAGAAGTTGAAGGAGAAGAGAAGAGGGGGTAAACTTGTCCCGACGGGGAAGAATGGAACGTCGAATGTTGTCGAGTGTCGAGCGTCGAGATGTGCGAGAAGGGACCGAGGGTGAAGCTTGAAGCGGCTCGGCGAAGCTGCGAAGCCAGCTCTCCTCTCCGGCCAGCCATCCGGCCGCAGATGCTGCAACAGTAACTTGACACCCTCACTTCTCATGCCTTGACCTGACCCTCGACGCCCGGTGCCGCTGCCTGGGTCTCGGCGCCCGCTACCGCCTCGGCAATCAGCTGGTTGAGCTCCTCCTCGCTCAGCTGCTCTCCCTGCTCCCCCTCCATCGCGCTCAGCCCCTCAGCCCCGAACTCCCAGTCGCCCATCTCGCGCTCCAGATCCACCTTGCCAAAGTATCGACTCCGACCGAGGTGCTCAACCATGCGCGGTAGCGTCTCCTCGCGACTGTCGGTGGTGATGCCAATCATCTTGCGCTCCTTGCCTCGGACGAGATCGGTGTAGTAGGTCACGTAGCCCGGGGCGAGGGCGTAGAGGGTGTGGTCACGTCCGCGGCCGACGTGCTGGCCGGGGTGGAAGGAAGTCCCGCGCTGGCGGACGAGGATGTTGCCAGCGATGACGGATTGGCCTGGCGGATGTAGCTCGTCAGCTCGGTAGCTAAAGGAAGAGCGAAATGTGTTGTACCTCCATACTTCTTCACTCCCAGGCGCTTTCCGATGGAGTTGCGTCCGTTTTTTGAACTTCCTCCTCCCCTCTTGGTGGCCGTTCGGACCTGCATAAGACCTGCAGGAAAACGAGAAGAGCAGGGTGAGTTGCTGAGCCCTGCTTGCCTACAGAACGAGGCTCGGAGGGAGAAGAGCGCGGAGGCGAGAGAGCTGACCTGGGAGAGGGCAGTCGAGCAAAGTGGAGCGAAGCGCTGAAGTGGAAGGGAGTGAAGGGAGCGATGGTCGCAGTGCTGTCCGCAGGAAATTCATCGTTGGCTGGTGTGCTGAGCTACAGGCGAGAGAGTGACGATGAGGCGGGAGCAAGAGAAGCGCTAATCGCTCCTTGTCTTCTTGCGAAATCGCTTAGTCCCGTCTCGACTTCGACTCATATACAGCTCATCGAGAGCTTTCGTAACAGCCTAGGAAGTTACTCGGGAACAATCCCGCCCTTTTCGTCTCCGTACAGCTCCTCCTCGTCGTCCCAGCGCGCTCGTTGGCTCTCTCGTCTCAGTCATGGCCAACACCACCGTTCGCGGTGCTCTGAGCATCCACGGTACAAACCCTCAGGTATGTAGTAGATGCTGCTACTTCTGCTCGGCTGTAGCTCACCACTGACTCGCTCCCTCACCCGCTCAACAGTACCTCATCGAGAAGGTCATCCGCTCTCGCATCTACGACTCGCTCTACTGGAGTGAGCTCTTCTCTCGACTCTCCCATGCAGCTTTAGACTCTCCCATGCAGCTGTACAGCTCCACTGACCTCCCTTTGACCCGTCAGAGGAGCACTGCTTCGCTCTCAACGCCGCCTCGCTCATCGACAATGCCATCTCCCTCAAGTACATTGGCGGCACCTTCGCCAACCAGAAGCCTACAGAGTTCATGTGTCTGTGTCTCAAGCTACTACAGCTGCAACCAGAACGGGAGATTGTGTTGGAGTATCTGAGAGCGGAGGAGTTCAAGTGAGTCGGCGCGGCTCGTCAAGCTGCTGTAGACTATGCTGACCCTCTTTGCTCCAATAGATACCTTCGAGCGTTAGCTGCGTACTATGTGCGGCTGACATTCGATCCGGTCAACGTCTACGAGGTGCTGGAACCGCTGCTGGACGACTACCGCAAGATTCGCTTCCGCCGAATGGGTGAGTCGGCTCGCTGCACAGCTCTTTCCCTTCCGAGACTCGCGAGAGCCGATGCTGATATCGTTATTTCTATCTCCTTCGATAGACGGCTCCTACCATCTCACCACCATGGACGAGTTCGTCGACCAGCTCCTCACCGAAGAGCGAGTCTGCGAGGTTCAACTCCCTCGTCTGACGCAGCGCAAGGTCTTGGAGGAAACCGAAGGACTCGCACCACGAAGGAGCAAGCTAGGCAAAGCGATGGGCGTCTTGGACGACGGCGGCGACGGTTCGGACGACGAGGATGGAGAAGGTCGCGGGCGGTATCTCAGTCGCAGTCCGAGTGGGAGTCGGAGTCCTTCGCCTGAAGGAGAGGCGGAGAAGACACCAGAGTACTGGACTGAGGGTTCGGAGGATGAAGAGGAGCAGCCAGCAGCGGCGGCGAGGGGGAGGGCGAGAAGTAGGAGCGCCGAGGGTAGCGAAGGGAGGTATGTCAGTAGGAGCCCGAGTGCCGGGAGTGATGCGGGAGGGAGATTTGTGTCCAGGAGCCCTTCGAGGAGTCCAGCACCGATGGACATTGATACAGAACGGATTGAGGGGGATGTCTGAAGGGAAGGAGCTGCGAAGGAGCGGCTCTTGTAATCACATAGCGTGTTGCTAGTCAACAAGCGGTTGAGGTCAATCTTCTTACGACAGCCGAGTCCTGTAGTAGACTCTCATCAGCGACATGCGAAGCTCTTCCCTTCTCCTCCTCTCCGAGCGACGACTTGGCCCAGCCGCGTCAGCTTGCCCCTTCGCCTCCTCCGCTTCACCTCGTCTGGCTTTGTCGACTCTTCGTGCACCTCTCGACCTTTTCAGCACTTCTACTAGACCCTACTTGTATCACCTGCAGCCCTTCAACTCATCATGGTGAGGTCAGATTCGAGCAGCGCGTCGTCAACCTCTCGTCTCGCTCGTTTCGCTGACAAGTGACTGGCTCCTACTCGCAACTCGCAGGACAAGCTCGTGAACCGCTTCTCCAAGGTGTCGAGTTCTTCTGGCGCCACGGCCAACGCTTTCGAGGCCGAGGAGTACGGCTACGCTCTCCCCTTGGGACGAGGCATCGAGAAGATGCCCATGCCCGAGTTCACCATGCCTTCCCTCCTCGACGTGAGTGGTAGGAGCAGCTTTGGAGTGCTACAGAAATGCTGACCCCGCTGCTCTTCTTCTACAGCCCACCTCTTTCCTTCAACTGCACACGGACGACGCTTCGGATCCCTCTTGCAGGATCAAGATCAACCACGGAACGACCACTCTGGCCTTCCGTTTCAAGGGAGGTATCATCGTCGCTGTCGATTCTAGGGCCACCGCGGGAAGCTATATCGGTGCGTACACAGCTACAAGTGGAGCGAGCTGAAGGAGACGAGAGCTGACGCATGCTTCCACCTCGTTGCGCTGCTTCTCTGCTCTCGTATCGCACCGGTACAGCATCCGGCACGGTCAAGAAGGTCATCGAGATCAACCCTTACCTTCTCGGAACCATGGCTGGAGGAGCTGGTGCGTTTCGCCCTTGCTCTCCGCTCTCGAGACGCGTAAGCTGACCTTGACCTCGTTCGCTCTCCTTCCTACCACCTCTGTCGGTGCTCTACAGCCGACTGCCAGTACTGGGAGACCTACCTCGGAATCCAGTGCCGACTGCACGAGCTGAGGAACCGTGAGCGCATCTCGGTCGCGGCGGCGAGCAAGTACCTTTCCAACTTGGTCTACTCGTACAAGGGAATGGGACTGAGTATGGGAACGATGATTTGTGGATGGGACAAGACGGTGAGTGGTTCACTCTCGGCTCGCTCGGAGCTTGAGCTGACCTCTTGAGACCTTCGTAGGGACCCGCTCTCTTCTACGTCGATTCGGATGGTACTCGCCTCAAGGGTGATCTTTTCTCGGTCGGTTCGGGATCCACTTTCGCCTGTACGTTGATGCTCTTCTTCTTCTCTTCTCCCCGAGCTGACCCTTCGCCCTTCGACAGACGGTGTGCTCGACCAGGGCTACCACTACGATCTGGAAGACGAGGAGGCTCGCGAGCTCGGCAGGCGGAGTATCTACGCTGCTGGTCACCGTGATGCTTTCTCGGGAAACACGGTCAACCTGTTCCACGTCAAGGAGGATGGATGGGAGTTTGTGAGTTCCTGCTCGGCTCGAGAGTTCAGTCCCTCTCGGGTCTCGCTGACCTCGCTTCTACCTTGTAACAGATCGAGAACGTCGACATCAACGAGCTACACTACGTACGAGTGCCTCTTTCTCGCGTTTGAAGAGCCCTCACTGACCTTTCTCGTCGTCTACAGGAGCGCAAGTACGGATACGGCCCCCGAATCGAGCAGGAGGCAGCCGACAAGGCGGCAGCAGAGGCCGCTGCACCGGGGCAGCCCATCGCTGCGTAGCTTTGAGGTGATTGTAAGACAACCGAATCGATGTGCTTCCGTGCTCTTGCGACCGAGAGCTGAGAGTTGCCAGGTCGGAGGGGAGCTTCCGAGCGCCTTGGGAGTTTTGGGGATCATCAAGGCGCTACTGAGAGGTGCTCGCTACCCGAGAATCCTCGAGAGGCCCCTTCGGAGCCATCACTGCACCTAAGCAGAGAAGGTTGCTCGTCTCCTTTCCAGCGCCGAAGTTCGCTCCGGCTATTTCCTCAGAGCTCGACGTATCAGAGAAGCTGCAACACAAACGCTCTATCATGTCGCTTCCTACAGAGCTCGTCTGTCCCCTTTTCCGACCGCGATCTCCCCCACTTGCCTCGTCGCCGCGCCTCTCATTCGCGTCATCTCACTCTCGGCACTTTCGCTCCTTCTACACACCACCAATCACTTCAGTACATCAACCAGCAGTGCGTTTACACGTTCTCTGTTGCTGTCTCTTCTTCCACGCGAGAATGCAGCTGCAGTCCCTGAGGAAAGACCGCCGAACGCTGACGCCGAAACGTGCTCCGCTCTTCAAACAGTGACCGTCAAGACTATCGAAGGACCAGAGGATTGGGAGGAGTCTATTGGGGATCTTGAACGTGATGAGATTGCTGTCGTGCTGCTCTTCAACTCTGGTGAGTCGCGAGGGGTGCAGAAGGAGCTCCGGACGAAGAGCTGACGATGAAGCCACTGCAGAGTCCGACGCTGGGTGAGTTCACCTGTGCTTCAACGAGGTTCATACTTTGTGAGAGCTCGCGTTGACCCTTCACCCATTTCCTGGGACGGGAAGCTCCATTCGCCGAGATTTCGAGGAGGTGTCGGGTCAGTTCCCCGGCGTGGATCAGTACACAATCGACGTTTCAGGATGCGAGGTAGACCTTCCTTCTCTCTCTTTCCTCCCCTTACGTCAACCCCAAGCTCACCATCATGCTTACAGGAGCTTCTCAAGTCGGTGGACCTCGAAGACGTCGAAGCGCCGAGTCTGGTCGCTTTCAGAGGGAGCAGGCAGTACGGTCCCGCTGAGAGTATCTCAGTGGAGGACCTTGAGACTGTTTCGGACGACATCAAGGTGAGTTTGAGCCGGCTTAGAGGCTACTCACGTCGCCCGAGTTGACCTCGGCTCTCGTCAAACAGTCCTTCCTCCAAGGTCTCCCCGTTTCGAGCGACTGAAGCTGCATATGGTTGATGAAAAGGATCAGAAAATTAGTTGTCGCAGACGTGGGATCAGCGTAGCACTGCAGCGCCGCCAACAATTCGCGAACTCGCTCGCGCTTTCCTGGACACGATCGTAAAACAACACATTAGGCGACCTCTACTAGAGTACTGAAAGTAGAACAGCGGGTATCAAGCTCCGTCTCACATGCCCGGTCCTCCAGGCTGCCCTCCTGGGACCGCGCTGAAGAAGGATGACCAGCTGTCTGCGAAAGCCGAAGGGCGGGTCAGCTCTCGTCTTCCTCGCAGGCTCGAGTCGACTCACCCCAGTCAAAGATGCCATCAGGGGGGAACAAGCTCGGCGTCCCATCTCCTCCAACTCCGAACGGGTCAAATTGGCCCCCTCCGCTCGGCTGATTGAGCGAAGGGTTGAAGTTGAGGGTGTCGGGGAAGCTGAAGTCGGGGAGGGTGCTCATGTCTTGCGGGCTGGCGACGAAGGAGGATAGACCCGATGCTGAAGGGTTGGAGAGAGGCGCCACGACGGGGATGGGAAGAGCCGTGACGGGTGCAGCGGCAGCGGAAGCGGAGGTGACGGGAATGGAGGAAAGGTTGTTGGTAGAGGCGTCGGCGCTGGCCTCGGCAGGCTCCTCGCCTGGTACATGGGTCGAGCGGAGGGAAGAAGAGTAGGGGGGAACCGAGCCACCCGGCGTCGAACCGGGGCTGACCGAGTTGGCGGGTCGAGCGAATCCTCCTGGAGAAGCGCCGCTGCCGGTTCGGCGGTCGGAGACGTAGTAGGCGTTCGCGCCTTCCTTCTTGTACCGAAGATGCCAGTCTTGCTCCCTGTGAAGTCGAGAATCGTCGGCCAGTAGTCTCGTGAGAGAAAGAGAAGCCTGCAAGCGCACCTTTGACGAACGCCGACGGTCGGATTGAGAGTGGTGATGGCGGTGGTGCCGTTCGAGGCCGGCGACAGTCCCTCGGCAGCTTCTGGCGCCCAGGAGCCAACGCTGGTGGCAGTGTGGTAGAGCAAGTGGGTAATCTCGGCGATCTTGTGGCGCAAGTGAGTCTCTCCCTCGGGAATGACGAGGCGCTGCGACAAGAGGTTTGGTTCAGCGCTCGTCGCTCAGCGAAAGAAAGAGGAGAGAGCTCACCTTCATCGTATCGCGAGCAAGTCGAAGTGTGTTGAGCGATTGAGCGTCTCGTCGGCGAATGTGCGAATGGTACTGCGAAGGGCGAAGAAGAGTCAGCTCTGCTTCTCCTTGTCCCTCGAGATAGACTTACCTGCACCAAACTGCACACAAAGAAGCTATAGATGCCAACGAACCATCCCTCGAGGATGTGCTCGTTCTTGTCGACCCATTCGATGGCTTCGCGACTTTCGGTCTCGACCTTGGTCCAAGCGACGGTGCCCACCGAAACGTTGGCGAAGCGTTCTGGTAGTTGAAAGGAGATACGCATGAAAGGGCGAGTGACGAGGAACCGGACGGGAATGTAGAGAAGGTGCAGGAAGCCTGGAAGGGGAGAGCCAGTCAGCTCGTGCTCAATCAGGGACCCAGAGGATGCTCACCTTGCTCCGAGGTCGATTTGAGGCCTTGGAAGCGGAGCTCTTCCGGTAGCTTCTCAACCCAGCTGTGAAGAAGAGAGTTCAGCGGGAGTTACGTTGAGATAACGATCCTGCACTCACGAAGCGAGGTCGGCGATGAGGGCGGTGGCATCCTCACTCGAGAGGGTCATGATTCCGGCTGCACGAGAACGAGAATGAGCGAGAGAAAACGAGAACGATCGAAGCTGAGGCTCACTTGGAGAGTAGATGCCCTTCAGAATGCGACCGAGGAGGATGGAAAGCGAGAGGACGGCGCCGTTGAAGATGAAGGGGCGTTGCTCGGCGTTGAACGGGAGCGCTGGTCGGATATCGTGCACCGAAGGCAGCATTGTATCGCAGTCGGCGAGGTCGATCATCATCGGTTGTCCGTACTGCAGTGAGAAAGGGTCAGCGAGCGAGCACAGGGAAAAGGTAAATCGACTCACCATCGCTGCACACCAACGATCTGCAATCACACATCCTCCCCACACCCTTCGTCGCAACTCTGTATGATCCGCTTCGGTGTTGATCTTGCTCTCACTGCCGAGCTTACGATGCAGGCCGAGGTCCTGCGAGCCGAAAATCAGCCAGATCGTTCTAGGTCGGCTTGCGATGCCTCACCTGCGCCATGCGAATCGCCACTCCGAGCAAATTCCACGTCTTGCTTGCTGCAGTACCCTTCTCCAGCTCGAGACTGAAGGCGTACACGAGGAGAGCCTGAATATTGCTGATCGTCGAGTTGTCGAGGAGGTCTTGTTCTCGTAGAGCGGCTGTGGGGCCCAGAAAAAGGTCAGCTGGGACTCGTTACAACATTCCGCATGTCTACGCCGCTGCTCGCCTCGAATTGTGGCCTTGATCGTTCGAAGGATGGGAGGGCCGACATGATGCGAGAGCGCCGAGATGCCACAAAGGGTGTTGAAGAGAAGGATAGAGGGAGTTCCTTGAGCGGCGAAGTCTGCTCTTGAGACGACGGGGAAGTGCGAAGCGTGGGTGTCGAAGTAGTAGTTGAGAAGCTGCTCGGCGACGGCGTTCTCCAGCCCCTGCACCGCGAGAGGAGCATGCGTGCCGTCTGCTGGATCGCCATCGCCGACCGAGATGACGCGGATGAATCCGTCGCCTGAATCGTCCACGGTGAGGGATTGCGAGTACTTTGAGTCGACGGGCACCTGAGTTCGGGGAAGGGGAGGTCAGTCTCGTCTTCTTCTGTGCGCAATTCGTAGCCTTCGAACACGCACCATTCGTTCGGTAGGGAAAGTAGATGTCTGCGGAAGAATTCCGAAAGCGTCAGTGGCAGCCTTGTCGTGGAACAGAGCGCCCTTCAGCTCACCGAGTGCATGAGATGGCTGATCGAGGTCGGCCCTACCAGCCTCGCTTCTTTGCGAGGGCCAGCTGAGTGCTCGTGCAGAGATCCATTCGAGCTCGAGCGTTGAGGAGCATCGAGAGGGAAGATTTGACCCGCCACGGACTGGGAAGGGAGGTTGAAGATGGGAGTCGAGCCGGCGCTCGGGGCAGTCGGTGTCGGTCCAGAGAGGTTGGCTAGCGGGTCTTCCTTGGGTTTCGCACGCTTAAAGCGAGTCTCGGCGATGGGGAGGAACTAGAGAAAGGCGCAAGGCGAAACGGTGAGGTCAGCTGAGGATCGTCGGCGGAGGATTCGGTCGGGTCGGAGAAGGCAGGGAGTGGGGATGCTTACCCAAGTGCACTCGTTGCCGTGACCTTTACAGTGCACACAGATTGGTGGCTCCGAGTCGGCGACGGCGTCGCATCTGTGAAGGAGAGCGGATTAGCGTTCCGCTGAAGCGACAACAAGAGCGAACGGCTCGAGGAGGCGCAGTGCTCGGCGAGCAGGCAGTTGCACGGCGTAGGAACAATCTTGAAAATATTCGAAAGCTCCGTGAAGGGCGCCCTCGGCGTTTCCCCAAGCTGCCACACTCCGCACAAAGAAGGACCCCCGCTGGGTCGACCTCCTCCTCGAGCCGCCGAGATGTCCCCAGCATACCGAATCTTTTTACGCCGACAAGAATCACACGCCCTCGGAGTCTTGATACGCTTTTTCTTGGCCTCATCGTCGTCTTCATCCTCGGTACCAGCGCTCTTGCCTGCATTCGACTTGCGCTTCTTGGTCGCCTTCTTGGGCGCTGTTGACGGCGAAGGGACCAGCGCTTCCTGCGCCAGACTAGGCGAAACAGAGAGGTTGGGACTCTGCGAGTCGCGAGCGAGCTGGGCCGGAGCTGGTGCTGTTGCTGAAGAGGATGAGGCGGTGGGGGCGAAAGGAGGATAACTGCTGCCGCCGTACATGGCTTGGGGGCCGTTGTTCGACTGGCTGTACTGTCCCAAGAAGTTGGTGAAGTCGATCCCTCCGCCTGGAGTCGTCGGGCCGAAGTTGAAGGCAGCGGTCGCATCGCTCGTCGAGGGAGCTGGAGCGAGACTGCCGTTGCTGGCGAGAGGAGGGGGAGGAGCGCTCAACGGAGTCAAGGCAGGTAGCTGTAGAGGTGCATCGCCTTGCTCGCCAGTCTCCTGAGCTTCCGACATGGCTCTTCCGAAGATGAGCTAAGGTTGAGTCAGACGACGGAGGGAGAGAGGCGAGGGGCGCCGTTCATGCGGGAGGGCGGCACACCATTCCTCCTCGGATCTCAAAGAAACAGCTTCGCATTGGAAGTGGATAGTATTCGAAAAAAAGTTACAAAGGAATGACCTGGCCCTCATCTGCCTTTGCCAGCGAAGCTGACTGCCCCTTTGCGAGCGACCAACTCGCGCCCTCTGAGCCACACCCGGCGGGTGTAGCGTAGCAGCGTAGCAGAGGCGAGGAATGCCATTGTTATGTAGTGCACGTCTTCTTGTCTCTACTTGTCTACTGTATACCTCCAGCGAAGCACGACTTGGTGCAGCGCCGCCCGACCGAACTGACTCGGCCTTCCTCTCGTCGTCTCGCCGTCACTGGATCTTGGAGCTGACCTTCTTCTGCGCCTTGGCAGCAATGGCAGCCTGTGTTCTTCCGTCCTGTCCGCTGTGAGCGACATAAAGGAGGGGGTCAGCTTCGCGCCAGAAAAGGATCGAGCGAACGAGCGAGAGACTCGCCGAATGGCGTCGTGAACGGCGTTGGAGAGGTAAAAGAGGCCCAGAAGGACAGGGACCATGAATGCGTAGAAGATGACTCGCGCAAGAGGTTTCATCGTGTCTGTGAATGAGGCAAAAGTCAGCTCGGCGCTTCCGTGAGCAGTTCGTCGGAGGAGAAAGGACGCTCACCGAGGAATGGGTAAGGGAAGCGGTCGTTGTGGGAAGCAGTGTACTCCATCCACAGAGTGTAAGCGATGGTCGCGACGGTCGAGATGAGGAGCGGGTTGGCGTTCTTGCTCATTCTCGGCGAGAAGACGAGGAAGTCAGTCCTGGAGGCGGAAGAAGCGTCAGCCCTCGGCTCTGCCCTCTAGGTCAGAAACTCGGTCATCTCGTTGAGCGACATGATGCTCTCAGCCCTCGCTCGCCCCCTCTGCAGCTCACCATAGGAAGATCGCCGGGAAAGCGTGAATGCTGAGGTCGAGGAATAGGGGAATCTTGAAGATGGCGTTCTCGGGCGTGAGGAGACTGGGATCAATGGCTTGCATCGTCCAGTAGAGTACCGACACGAGGCCCTCCACGGGTACAGAAACCACCGAGAGGGAGGTCTTCAGGCGATCCAGTCCTGCACGCGCAAGGGGTGATTGAACTCAGCTAGCTCTCCATAGACGCGCCATAAGAGCCGAAACTCACCCCGGTGTGCTGGGAAGGCGTCCTTGAGCAATGCAGCCACGAACGTGAGAAGCGAAACAGCGAGACTAGCAACGTCATTAGTCTTGTTCTGCTGCAGTAAAGCAAGCTCGCTCCAGCAGCAGCTTCGACTCACGACAGGATTGTCAAATATCCCCACTGTCCTCCCTTCTGCGCGCTCATGAACTCGCTGACCGGCGACGGCTTGAAGAGCAGCCTGAACGAGTTGATGTGCGATGCAAGGGCAACGACATGCAGAGCAATAGAGAGTGGCGAGCGGGGCGTAGATGTGGGTACCGGCCGCTGGTCGAGGTAGCGCTTGGAGAGACGAGACATGGCGAGCGAGGAGGAAAGCAGGACGGAGAGAGCAGGCGTGACGATCAGGCGCGACCTCGAGCTTGAAGGCCGAGCTCCGCCAACTCGAAGGGGACAAACTGTAGGTTTGCATAAATATCCTAATCTGCTGCTACACGTCCTAATCACTCCATGTCCATGGCTTGCCGCTTCATGGCGGCACTCTGGCGAGACTGAGCGGCCGGGTGCTTCATGAGCTCTGCGAACGGCGAAGCGGGTCAGTCGCGATGAAATCAAACTACGAGGAAGCTCAGAGACGCACCTGAAGGACACCTCGACACTGGCGACTTGGTGAGCTCCTGCTTGAGGTCGTAGCTGTGCGGAAACAGGGAGGCAGTCAGCTTCGGCGAGCGGCGGAAGGGAAGTGAGGAGCGAAAAACGTACAAGAGATCCTCGTCCGTCTCGGCAAGGAAAGTAATGGCCACTCCCGTTTTTCCAGCACGACCAGTACGTCCTGTCGAGGGTGGTCAAAAGGGTCAGCTCGGCGTTCGTCACGGGCTCGTTCGTTCCCCACTCACCAATCCTGTGAATGTACGCCTCGATGGTGTTGGACATCTGGAAGTTGACAACGAGTGAAACGTCGGGTACATCGATACCACGTCCCGCGAGATCGGTCGCGACGAGGACATCGCACTCGCCCGAGCGGATCGAGTTGAGAGCGGCTTCTCGCTGCTCTTGGTTCTTGCCGGAATGAAGGGTGGTAGCGTTCCACTGTGCGAGGGAGGAAAGGTCAGTGATGGAGCGCAGGAAAGAGACGAGACGCAGACGTACGCGAGCGCGCTGCAAATCCTTCATCAAGACGTCGGCTCCCTTCTTCTGGTTGACGAAGACGATCATAGGTGGCTCGAAGCCGCCATTGTTGAGGATCTCGATGAGGCGGGACCTTTGCACATGATAGGCATCAGCTGAAACCCTCTCTACAAGCGGTGAAGACAATCAAAACTCACTTCTTCTTCTCCTCGCTGCCGATGAACTCGACGCGCTGGTCGACAGTGTCGACGGCCTGTCCAGCGACTCCGATGGTGACGATGGCAGGACGACGGAGGTACTTCTTGGCCAGCCGTTCGACGGGAGGAGGCATGGTAGCGGAGAACATGACCTTCGAACGAGCAAACGAGCGAGGGCGACGAGTCAGTGAGCCGATTCGGGGACAGCGAGATGGCCAGAGACTCACCGTCTGCCTGTAGAGCGCCAATGTCGAATCTGCCTGCTCGTTGCCAATGGCGGGCTCAATCATCATGGACATCTTCTCGGCGTCGGCGGCCTCCTCGGTATCGGGCTTGAGGTTGCTCAGCGGCAGCGAGTCGAGGATAAAGTTGATGACGTCCTCGAATCCGAGCGATACCATCCTATCGGCCTCATCCATGACGACGTACGTGCACTGTCCCATGACCAACACGGAGCGCTCGATACAATCCTTGAGACGACCGGGCGTGGCGATGACAATCTCGGCTCCGAAGCGCATGTTGAATTGCTGCTCCGAGATGTCCTTGCCTCCGACGATGGAGACACACTTGTAGCCGAGCAACTTGCAGAACTTGTTGGTCTCGGACTCGATCTGTTGCGCCAGCTCACGAGTGGGAGCGAGGACGAGAGCGTAGGGTCCTTTGTGGCGGTTCTCGTCGGAGAGAGGAGGGAGTCGAGCGATGTAGGCGAGCATGGGGATGACAAAGGCGGCCGTCTTTCCGGATCCTGCGGGCGAGCGAGGTTGAGGTCAGCGTCACTCGAGCTCGGCGAGCCCGCGTCGTCCCCGCTCCTCCGACAAGAGGGATGACGATCGAACTCACCAGTCTCGGCAATACCAATCTGATCTCGGTTCTGCAGTCCGATGGGGATGGCCTGCCTCTGAATCGGCGAGGGCTCGGTGTAGCCAATCTCCTCGATAACGTCGAGCAGCTGCTGAGGGATGGTCGACTCCTCCCAGGTACGAAGAGGGAGAGGGATGTTGCCGCCTGTTGGTGTAGGGGAAAGCGAGAGCAAGTTGATGGACGATGGGTCAAGGGCCGCGAGAAGGGATGCAGACAGGGTCAGCGCCGAACTCGGACGAGGCTAAGGAAAGAAGGAAGATGAAGTCGAACGCAACGCACCTCGAGCCGCGATGGAAAAGTCCTCGCGGAAGATGCGCCAATCCCTCTCGCGCATCTCGGAGAGCGGCTTCTCGGACCAATGCCTCTCGTCGATGGCGCCCTTGGCCTTGACCTCGCTGTGGGTACAGAGTGACGAGAGAGTAAGAGAGGGGAGGAAGAGAAAGAGGGGAAATCGTCAGCGACATGTGAGAATAGACGAGAAGAGAAGAAGCGCACCTCTTCCTCCACGGCACCTCCCTGTCGAAGCCCGCCAGCATGCCCCTCCCGAACAATCCAATCTTGGGCGCCTGACCCTGTATACCCTGGACGACGGGAAGATTGCTCTTCCTATCATCTCCCCTTCCTCCATCACGACCGCCTCGCCCTCCTCCGCGCCCTCCTCCTCCTCCTCCTCGATGGAAATCTCGGTCGTGCTCGTTGACCTTGGCCGCGGTGGGAGCGATGTAAGGCGCGTAGAGAGGGTCCACTTCGGTGGCTCCCGTGTCGTCGGTGCGATCCCAGTCAAAGTCGACCTTGCGGTTGGCCGAAGTTTTGGACCGCTGTTGGAGAGAAGGGCTTGGCAGGTCAGCGAGTTATCTCTCGACAGGTAGCTCTGAAGCTAGAGAGCTCAAACCCACCTTCCGCTTGTCCGGTGCCCTGGCGCCCAAGTACCTCGTAGCGTTGAGAGCAGCGTTTAGAGGCGCAGGAGCGGCCGCCGAGGCTTGTTGAGCGGCCATCTCGGCGAGGGTGAGCTTGGCTGCTGGTGCGGGAGGAGGCGACGGGGAAGGCTCTTTGAGACTGGGAGGGAGGTCGGAAGGAGGAGGAGGGGGGGCGTCGGTAGGTGGTGGTGGTGGTGGAGCGTCGGAGGGAGGAGGGGGAGGGGCATCACCCGAAGGCGGAGGGGGAGGGGGAGCATCGCCTGAGGGTGGCGCGGGAGGAGGAGCCGAAGTCGAGGGAGTATCAAGGTCCATTGAGCGGTTGTCGGCGTGAGAGGGAGCGCCGTTCGAAGCGGGAGGAGGGCGGTCGCGGTCGTCTCGGGGGAAGCGATCGTCTCTGCCTCCGCCGTAGCGCTCGTCTGGTCGACGGTCGTAATCCCTTCCGCTGCCTCCGTAGCGATCATCGTAGCCACCGCGACCGCCCCTGGCTCCACCACGAGGAGCATAACCGCCTCGGGGACCAGTGGGAGCGTCCTGCGGGTAATCCCTGCCTCCTCCTCCTCCTCCTCCTCCGCCCGAGTAGCCTAGCCCGCTTCCTCCCCTGGATGCTCCTCCTCTACCACCGTAATTTCCTCCCCTGTGCTCATGCTGTGGAGGAGTGCCGCCATAATCGCCTCTGCCTCCCCTCCCTCCCGAGCCGTACTGGAGCTGTCCGTCCCTGCTGTAGCCGTTCTGCTGCTGTTGGCCGTATCCTCCATTGGAATAGCCTCCTTGAGACGGCTGTTGGGAGTACTGAGCGCCCTCTGCCCTCGCTTTCCGTTCGAGGTCGTCCCTCGCCTGTTGCGTCTGCAGCTCCTTGTCCTTTGCTGCTTCTACTTCAGCTGCACGCTTCTGTAGGGCGATAGCAGCACGTTCTTGCTTGGTGAGGAACTTGGGCTGTAGTGTTGGAGAGAACAGAGAGAGAGAGCGAGTCAGCTTTAGAGAGCGGGGCAAGAGAGAGCGAGAGCGAGAGGAGCAGACTGACCCTGGCTTGAGCTTCCTTTTCCTCTTTTTGCTTTGCTAGTAATGCTTCAATAGAAAGTGGTGCCATCTCTCTCCCTACGCACGCAGACGAAGAGACGAGAGTGATGAGAGTAGTAAGAGCTCAAGTTCAAGCTCAAGTCACGTCGATCGTCGACGAGTCGCTTCGCTGCTTGTGCTCCTCCCCCTCTCTACTGCACTCGACCCCAATGGCTCGTCGCAAGTCCAAATTCCTCTCAGACGACGACGATTCAGACTCGTCCGCCCAATCGGATGACCTACAGGATGACCCCTTCGATCCCAACGACGAGGATCAAGCAGCCGAACGAGAGCTGTTTCGCAACCCTTACCAACGGGGCAAGAAGCGCAACAGGGAGGAAATCAAGGACGATCAGACTTATGGCGTATTCGCTCACGACTCGGACTCTACTACATCCCGCCCTGCCACTTCCACCAGAGGCGGCAAGAGGACCGACTACACCAGGTGCGTTTAACTCTCATCTCTCGCTGGCTCCTACAGCTGACCGCTCTTCTACCGTATAACAGAGGTCAAGCGTTCGTCTCTGCCGGTGCTTCCTCCAGCAAAGCCCCTCCCGCCCCGCTCGACAACCTAGCAGATACCGCCAACCTCGCCATCGAACCCGCCGCCGCCGACGAGGAGGACATTGCCATGGAGTTGGACTCGTCTGCTTCAGAGCAGGAAGAGGATGAAGCCGAGACTATCGAAGAGGACGAGCCCGAGGAGCAAGATGAGGAGGAGCTCGCAGCGGTTCCCGGTCTCGCGCCTTCCCCTCCCCCTCCTGCCGCTCCTGTAGTCGAGGAGACACCGCTCGCTTTTGCGCCACGCGGTATCGGGGCGCGAGGTGGAAGAGGAGGGATCGGAGCTCGCTCAGGCGGAGGGATTGGGTCCGGCCGAGCTGGCATCGGAGGACGAGGGCTGGGAGCTGGCGCCGGCTCGGCTTCCACTGCCCCTCCCGTCTTCGCTTCTGCCACTTCGGCCTCCACCATCCCTCTCGGAGGAACCTCGACTTTCAACACCTCCTCCTTCGCCCCCGCTACTTCGACTTCAGGCGCCGACTCACCCATGGCTGGCGCTGCTACTCCCAAATTCGGCCTCGGAGCCAGCTCAGGCGGCGTAGGAGCAGGCATCGGCTCTCCCGGCGTCGGAAAAGGAGGAATCGGCGCTCGACCTGCGCAGAGCCTCGTCGACTCTCTCAAGGAACGCCTAGCAGCAGAGGAGCAAGCTGCCTCTCCCTCACCTTCCTCTCCCTCTGCCTCCCCCTCTGCCGCCCCCGAGCCCTCCGCCACCGACGCTGCCCCACCCCGCGAGCGTCGCTCCTTCCTCCCCACTGCCACTCCTCAAGGCTCCCACCTCGCGCCCAAGAAGATCAGCAAAAAAGAGCAGCAGCATTTCGCCCAACTCGAGTCGTCGGGCTCATTGGGATTGAAGATGCTGCAGAAGATGGGATGGAAGAGTGGGACGGGATTGGGAGCGAATGAGCAGGGTATTGTTACGCCTATTGGTGAGGGACAGAAGCTTAGGAAGAAGGGAGCGGGAATTGCTAGTGGAGAGAGGAGTGCCGGTTCGCTCGCCGAGGCGGCTAGGATGTAAGTTGACACGTCTTTCTTGGCACTTGCGCCGACACTGACCCTCTTTCTCTCTCTTGCCACAGGCGCGGCGAGGATCCCGACGAAATCGACGCCGCCGAGAAGGCCGCCGCCAAAGCCCTCCGAGCCGAGAAGGCCGAGAAGGCCAAAGCCGCCAAGAAGGACGCTTGGCAACAACCGAGCTCGAAGCGCAAGGAGCAGAAGATCAAGACCGAGTACAAGACCTACGAGCAGATTGTGGCCGAATCGGGAGCTGAGCCCGAGGGAGTGGGCATGCTCGTCGATTTGAGCGGGAATGCTGTACGTCCCTTCTCTCTTCTCCCTAGTCTTCTGTGGCCGATGCTGACCTCTCTCATCTTCTCCTGTCTCCTCCTCCCCCTCACAGCTCTCCTCCCAATCCCTCTCCTCCCTCCCCGCCTTCGGCGCCGGCTCCGCCGATCCCACTCGCCTCCCTGAACTCCGCCACAACCTCACCCTCCTCACCTCCACCCTCTCTTCCACTCTCTCCTCCCTCGCCCGCGAAGGCAAAGGCATCTCGGAACGTCGCTCCTACCTGGCGCACGAGGAGGAGCGCGTCCGAACAGCAGTTGAGAGCCAGGAGAGCAAAGTCAAGAGGTTGAGGGAGGTGATGGTTGTTGTTGGGAGGGTTAAGGAGAAGGAGAGAGATGCGGTTGGATTGTTGGGAGCGGCGGGAGCGGAACAGCTGGGGCCGAAGGTCTTGCTCGAACCTTTTGTGGACGAGTTTGATGAGCTGCTGGGACAGTATCCGAACGAGTACGAGGAGATGGGTTTGGATGAAGTTCTGGTGGGAGCTATTGCGCCGATCGTGAGCTTTACTTCTTTCCCTCGCGTCTTTCGAACGAAACTGACCTCTCTCGCAGTGCCGTCGCCTCTTCCAAGACTGGGATCCCCTCTCGCATCCCTCCTTCGCCGTCGCCGAGCTCAAGCGGTGGAGGAAGCATTTCCTCATTGACAAGGACGTCGTCAAGCAGGATGACGGCATGGATGTCGACGTCTTCGGCGCCGCCAGCTACTCCAATGGCGGGAGCAGCAAGAAGGCGAGCGATAGGAACATGACGGCGTATGAGACGCTGATGTGGTCAATTTGGCTGCCGAGGGTGAGGTCGGCTATCAAGTGAGTTTTATTCTCCCTTCTTCCGCCTTTGGAGGTCGGCGCTGACCGTCACTTCTCGCAAACAGCAACGCCTGGACGCCTACCGATCCCACTCCCATCGTCTCACTCTTCACCTCTTGGGCACCTCTCTTGCCCCTCTTCCTCCGGGACAATATTCTCGACCAGCTCATCCTCCCCAAGGTTTCCAAGGCCATCTCCGACTGGTCCCCCTCGGCTCTTCGTCGCGGTGGAGCAGCTCTGCACACCATCGTGTTCCCCTGGTTGGAGTTGGCGGGCGAGAGAATGGAGGGTGTGTTGGACGAGGCGAAGAGGAGGGTCAGGAGCTGGTTGAAGGGATGGAAGGCCACCGAGGGAGTGCCGATCGGTTTGGACACTTGGCGGGATGTGAGTCCTTACTTCCACTATTCCGCTCCGAGGGATGTTCGCCGACTTGCGCTCACCTCAACAGGCCTTCACCTCCAGCGACTGGGACGCCCTCATCCTCAAGCACGTCCTCCCTCAACTCGGCTCCACCCTTCGCGAGCGATTCACCATCAACCCCCGAGCACAGGATCTCAAGCCTCTCGAGGACGTGCTCGCGTGGTCCCCTCTCCTTCGTTCTTCCATGATGAGCCAGCTGCTCGAGACCGAGTTCTTCCCCAAGTGGTTGGACGCCCTCTACCTTTGGTTGACGAGCACGCCCAACTTGGAGCAGGTGGCAGAGTGGTGAGTCGATCCGGGCTTCAGAGATCGGTCAAGGACAGCTGTTGACGAGCTGATTCTCCCGCAGGTACTCATACTGGAAGGGCTACTTCCCCGACGAGGTGGTCGCTCTCTCGGGCGTCTCGAGGGGCTTCCGCAAGGGATTGGACTTGATGAATCAAGCTATGGCGCTCGGAGACGACGCCAAGTATCGGTACGTCTCTCCCGTACTTCGCTTCGACCATCTCTCGCGCAGAATGCTGACTTCTCGCGCCGACAGCCTCAAGCGCCCCGACACCACTCCCGCCCCTTCCACTTCCTCTCGCAAGTCCTCCTCTACCACCGCCACCCCTCGTACCTCCTCCAAGTCGAAACCACCTGCTCTCCCCGCCGCTACCGCTCCGCCCGAACTGGACGACATCACCTTCCGCTCGGTCGTCGAGGATCTGGCGGCTCAATCCAACCTCATGTTCCTCGCCACGGGCAAATCCGACGAACGAGGACACGCTCTGTTCCGAGTCAGTCAGACGATTGATGGCAAGAGTGGTGTCACGGTCTACCTCGAGGACGATGTCGTCTGGGTGTTGGAGAAGGGTCAGTACAAGCCCGTCGGCGTTGAGGAGATGGTTCGGAGGGCGTTGGCCAAGTAGTATCAAGTCTATTGAGAGTAATCGACGCATTATGGATGCACTCGACTGCAGTCAGTGCGAAATGGAGAAACTCGCAATCGCTCAGCCGACTCGACTGGCTCGAGCAGCAGAGCGGCCAGCGGGCTTGCCCTTGTCCAAATCCTCGAGCTCTCTCTCTCACCATGCTGCTGAGCAACGAAGACGTACGGATCAAAGCTATGCTCGGCAAGTGTGCTCTGCCCTAATCGCTACTCTCCTACAGTTCCTCAAGCAGCTGCAGGACCTCTTCGACGCGCGCAAGTCGTCTGGCTCCGTCTTCCTCACCGAGAAGCGCTGTAGGTCATCTCCCACCCCTCTTAGCATTTGGGTTCAGCTGCTGACTTACTCTGTACGATCACACGCGCGCCGAACAGTCACCTACGAGCCAGCAGCGTCGACAACAGGAGCAGGAGGAGACGTCGAGATGGGCGAGGCGAGCGGCAGCGGTAGCGGGGGCCAGGAGGGCGAGGGAGCAGCGTTCAAAGCAGAGGAGGAGCACAAGGAGTACCCGTGTCTCCTGAGGGCGACGGATGGCAAGGGCAAGCAGTCCAAGGTCAAGATCTCGACACTGGTGAGTCGCTCTGCTCTCTGTACATGGCAGACGGGTAGTCAGGCGCTCGCCGAGTGTACTGTACCAGACTCCCTGCTCCCAGGCCATGTACAGGGGAGAGGGTCCGCTCTCTCGCGGTGTCGACTGACCATCCCCGCTTCCTCGCCCTTCTCCTCACCCTCCAGATCCAGCCTAGTGACTACGAAACCTTCTCCCTAGCATACGGCGCCCTTCTCAAAGCATCCCTATCCTCCCTCCGCAAGAAGAAGAAGATCAAGCGGAAGCCCGCTCCCTCTGCCGCTGCCGGAGGCTCGACGTTCGCCGTACAGTTGACCAAGGTGGTGGGACCGAGGCGAGGTGCAGGAGTGGAGAAGCGGAGGAAGCTCCTGAGGCGGAGAGAAAAGGAGGTCAAGAAGCTCGTTGCGAGGAAGAAGAGGGACGCCGAGAGGCAGGGGGGAGCTCTGTAGGGCGTGCATTGGTGCAGGAGGATGTAAAAACAGATCTGCAAGTCCTTTAAAAATCGCTGCAGATGTGTCGGCTTTTAGAGAAGCAGACGGTTCCGAGCGGACCAGCGGTGGGCTGCTCACTACTCACGATCCGCGCGCTCGCTCGTCTTCCGCCCGTTCACCTTTGCCGAGCCTGTTCTCTCAGCTCATTTACACGGCTCAGATGAAGGGATGCACCGTACGAATCGCATCCGAGTCGTTGCCATCTCATTCGGCAAGGAAAGGGTAGGCCGCTAGGCGAGCTGCTCGGCGATGGCAGGCTTGCCGGCGAGAGCCTCCTCGAGGTCACGTTCACCGGTATTGCGTGGTGGGAGAGTATCTGGCTGGTTAGTGACGGCGATGTGGCCGGTAGCGCCGCGAGGGGACGCTTCAGCTGGCCAGAACGGCGGCTGAGCTGAGCTCGGCTGAGCTGACCTCTCAGAAAGACCGGCGATTGGTGGTGGAGCCGCGAGTATCGCCTTCATACAAGGCCTCAACGAGCAGAGAATTGAAGACAGTGCACTTGCAAGACCTCGGCGCGCCAGCTTTTCACCGACCTCGCCGCTCGCCGCTCGGTTTACGGTCTGCTCGCTCTCTCCGGAAGCGCACTCACCCCCTGAGAGCAAGTCGACGTATCTGTTGCACTTGATATCGCTTCAAATCCTCCGGGTATCCTCTCCTCCGACAAGCAAGCAAGCCCAAACCTCCTCGCCGAGCCTCGGCCTCGGCGCTCGCTCAAGCAACCTGAATTTTCTTCTTCGTCTCCTCGCCTCCCTTGGTACGCCTAGGGATCTCAATACGAAGCAGCCCGGCGTCCATCGAAGCCTTGATGTCCTCGTCTTTCATTCCATGTGCGATGGTGAAGTCGCGACCAAAAGCGCCGTACTTGCGCTCGGCGAGGAGGAAGCTGGCCTTGTCGTTCTGGTACTCGGCGGGCTTGCGGATGGTCGCCTTGACGCTGAGAGTCGTGCTGAAGGAGGAGCGGGGAGTCAGCGAGCCGAATGGAGCGGCGACGCCAAGCGCCTTTCAACTCACTCGGTCAAGTTGACGTCGACGTCGTCCTTCTTCACGCCGGGGAGTTCGATGAAGGCGATCTGGCGCTCCTCCATCTCGATGCTAGGTGTCCGGAAAGGTCAGCGATACGAACTTCGGAGCAGGATAGCTGGAAGGAGGAGCGACGAGGGAGCAGTGCCGAGCTGCCTCCTTGTGCCCGGCAGATGAAGCTAGCTATAGCATGCCCCTTTCCTCGAGCACCGAGAAATCCCTGATGTACCCTCCAGCTCTTTGCCAGCCACCTCATTTCCCGTGTTTGAGCTCCGCTTCTTCATCTCGGCCCTCCGCTGCTCGAGCTCGGCGTCGGCCTGTAGCGCTCCCAGACGCAAAGCAGGAGGCTAGGGTGAAAACTGGAGCTCACATATCGGTGATGGGGACGCGCACGCTACGGTCATGCTCGCGGTGAGGGTCGAAAGCGTGGAGGAAAGCTTCGAAAGGGTGAGTGAGGCCCGACATGACGAGGTGGAAGCTGTAGTGGAGGATGGGGAAGGCTGTCAGCGTCGATTGCTTGCAAAGCTAACGAGCCAACAAAAGTCACCTACAACTTGAAGTTGAGTGAGACCGAGGGATGTGGCAGGAAGGAGAGAGTCGCTGGACTTCGAGCGACGACTTGGCCTCGCGGGCTTCGCCCGCTCGCCTCCCTCCGCTTTTGCCTGAGTCTCCAGGTGGATACTCGAATACAAAGAGACTGATCTCGGACCCTACTCTGAAGCAGCAACTTAGCCTCCGCTCTATGGAGAGTCAAGCCGACGAAGGGCGACTTCAAGTTCGGCGAAGAGCTTCGCGAGACCAGGTGCACTCGCCTCTTCCACCGCCGAGTGCTACAGGACATCCAAAGCGCTTTATAGCGTGTCCCGAGCCCCTTCTGCCTCGAAGTCACTTCTCAGCAGCTTCGCTCGGGGGTGAGCTCGGCGTCGGGCACTCCAGCTTGCTCCGAGAGGCTCTCGGCGTCAGGCAAGGCGCGAAATCGACCAGCTGCCTCGGGATGTGCCAAATGATGCATAACAGATCCTTACGGGTCGACTGGGCGGCAGCTTGGTCGTGAGCGCGTGAGCTGCGAGAGGAAGACTGGCGAGCGAACGAGAGCTGAGCGAAAGGGGTATCAGCGCGCCGTCTGTCTCGCCGAGAAGCCAGTGAGTGTACACTGTGGACCTGGAAATTGCTGCCCCCGTTGTAGCTCTGTAAACGAGTAGAGAGCCGCCTTTTTTTTTCGCGGATCGCGGCGCCCCTCCTTTTGAAACGAGCGCCCGCCTTCTCTCTCTCTCTCGTCTTTGCCTCGCTTCTTCGACTTCAACGTCGCTCTCGTTTCTGTACTACAACAGAACGTCTACCTGCCCGCCTACCCCCCTACTCGCCTGCACGCCCACCCCGCCACCTCACACCGGCCGCCCGCCCTGTTGTCGTCAGACGAGGCGCTCCCTCGGCATCCTCCTTTCGCTTCGGTTTCCTGCTATAGTCTCGCACGGTTCAGCACCAGTGTGTTAGCTATAAAGAGTCATGGCACTATGGCCCTTCTCGCGCGGTACCGTCCTGCCCGACCACGATGCGCTGGACAAACCGCCAGACAGCCTCAACGGGAGGAGCAAAGGGGGCGAGAAGGACAGCAGGTGAGCCCTCGCTTCTCGAGCGGGGAGATTGTAACGATGGGCGCGGTGACGGCCAACGCAACGAGGTGCTGCAGTCGACTCAGTAGCAGCGTATCGTAGCACGCGCAACTCCGACGCGACTCGAGCGCGGACTCACGAGGAGCAGGCGGACGGCAAGGGCTGCAGGGAGGACGGAAGCTGATCCAGTTGCACCCTCTTACCTTCCCGTGTGTACAGCCTCGATAGCGGCACGTCCATGGCCGCAACTTGGGCCACCCTCCTGGAACCGTTCAGCAAGGGTCAGCAGCTTCCAGCTCAGGCGCGGACGGAGCCTCATGTACCGCAGAAGGAGGAGGAGCCCATGACCATCACCAAGCTCTGGCAGTATCTCCCCTTCATCGCCATGCAAGGTGAGTGCTGCTCTGTCTGGCTCTCTTCCCGCGTCGGGCTTCCGACCGCCCCTTCGCCCCCAAATCGCCTCGCATCGCTAGTCTTTGCCAGCTTCAAGCTATGGCTGGGAGTTCAGTCTGAACAAACTGATATGATTTCGAAACGTTTGCAGGAACCTCTCTCACCAAGGCTTTCGTCAATCATCATCTCTATGGCCCACCGAAGCCGTCGTGGGGCGTCGAGCTCACCCTCTTCACCGCTTTCCTTCGCGAGGTAGCAGCCTACTCCCATCTCTCTTCGCTCGCCCGACTTCGGTTCGTCTGTGCCGGCCGCTCGACCCACGATTCGAAATTATCGCCGATTCGGCTGACCCCCTTCTTTCGGCCTTCGCAGCTCCGTCCTCGAGCTCGGCTCCCTCCTCCCCACTCCTAAGGACGGCATCGTAACGCCAGTCTCTTTCCGTGTCAAGCGACGAGGCCTCCGAGGGTTCTTGGCGGATGCGGATGCTCAGGAGAATGGAAAGCGGCTCATCACTGGCGAGTGGGTCATCAACAAGCGGCTGTGGAGGAGGATGCAGACCGAGTTCGCGATGAAGAAGACAGTGCCACAAGATGGGAGGGTCATTCTATACTTGCATGGAGGTGAGCAGTCCGATCCCTTTCGTGGCCGAACTCTGAACGCCCGAAGCTGATTTTCGCTTCTCCTCCTCCCAGGCGCCTATTATATGATGAGCACCGAGACTCATCGATTCCTCACAATATCCTGTTCTCGTTTCACGGAGTCGCGCGTCTTCGGTGAGCTAAACCCCTTCGCTGCCGACCTTCGGGTTCGAGCGCTTTCCTGACCTCGCTCACGCTCCCCAGCCATCAACTACCGTCTCGCTCCCGAGACTCGATTCCCCGGCCAGCTCCACGACGCTGTCTCGGCGTACCTTCGGCTCATCGTCGACCTCAAGATCCCGGCGGACAATATCGTGAGCTTCCTTCGACAGAGCCGAACCCGGCCTGGCTGACCGCTTGGATTTGCACAGGTCTTCGCCGGCGACAGCGCAGGAGGTGGCCTTTGCCTCGCGCTGATGATGTACCTGCGCGATGAGGGCTATCCACTTCCGTCGGGAGGAATTCTCATGAGCCCTTGGGTCGACTTGACGATGTGAGTTCGCCGAGGGAGGGAGATCTGCGAGATCGAATTGTCCGCTGACCTTTCCATTCTACAGGTCTTGCGAGAGCTGGTCGACCAATAGGGTTTGTAGCATGTGACTCTACCAGCATCGAATCTCAAGCTGACGCCTGTGCCTCACTTCAGCCCTTCGACTACCTGCCTTCGCCGAAGACGGACGACCCTCTCAACCCCGTCAAGTGCCTGCTCGGCTCCGACATCAACAAGTACCTCACGCACCCCTACGTTTCGCCGCTCTTCGGTGACTTCCACGGCATCCCTCCACTCCTCATCCAGGCAGGAGACGCCGAAGTGCTTCGGGACGAGATCACCCTCCTCGCGCACAAGGCCTCGCTCGCTGGCGTTTCGGTCGAGCACGAGATCTTCGAGGACTGTGTGCACGTCTTCCAGGCGTTCCTCTTCCTCGAGGCGTCTCGCAAGGCTTTCCAGAGCCAGCGCTACTTCGTCAAGCACAAGCTCCCCTCGCTCCTCCAGCCCAAGACGATCGACTTCGGTGAGATCGACGCCGATATCGCAGCCGATGCGCATTTGGTCGACCAGCGCGGCAACGCCGAAAGCACCACCCTCCCCTCTACACCCATCTCGACCGACATGGACCTCCCCATCGTCGATTCGTCGGACAGCGAAGTCCTTTCCGACTCGACTCCTCGAGACTCACCCGAACCGACCTCTCCCAACTCCCCTTCCACCAAGCTACGCAGTCGCTGGGCGCCACTTCCTCCCACCAGGACTCACCACACCCCTCGACCCATCCTTCGCGCCTATGCCTCGGCGCGCGACCTCGCCATGTCGCCTCGCAAACCCTCCGTCGACCTTCCTTCTTCCGCATTCCCATCCTCCATCACCCCCATGACCGCCAACGGTTCAGCCAGCGCTACCTCCACTTCTCAGCGGCGACACTCGCGAGCAAGCAGCTCGGCCACCATCACCTTCACCGCAAGGGAGGAGGCCAACCCTCGTCCTCTGCATGCGAGGAGCTCTTCGCATCCCGACTTCCGAGCTCTGCTCGAGGATTACGCCAGCAGTGGTCCCAGCAACTCGACGAAGGTGTACGGCGCGACGGCTTCGGGGCGGGCGACGCCAGTGGAGGCGCGCGACGAGTCGGAGAACAGCGACGAGGAGCGGCAGCAGCCGGTCGCGGACGATAGCGCAGACGTGACCGAAGATGAGGCGATTCTGGAGGTGGTGGGGAAGAGGAAGAAGGGCGGCGGACGGTCGAGGGCGCTGTCATTCGGAGCGAGATCGGCGCCGAGCGTGGCGGCAGCTTGAGCAGGTTGGGTTCGATGGCGGCACGAGCTATCTTGTCTTTGATTTTTCCACCTCTTCCATACCCTCCCCATCATTCTCAGCCTCCCCTCCGTGTGACCCCTCCGCTACCTATCGCCGACCGACATTATTTCGGCCGCTCTTCCTCCTGTACGCTCCCTCGTGTCGTTTCCATAAGGCCTAACCTCTCGTTCTTGTACTGTCCCTCTTTCGCAAGACATCCTACCGAAGCTTTGTGAGAAGCGGGCGAAGGATTGTGAGGCGCGAGAGGCTTGGTTCGCGACGCCGACCTCGCTGAGAATCGGAATCGTTTGCTATACGATTTTGCACAAGAGATCTACATCAACGTCTCTCTTGACATCCAACGAGCACATAAGCACTACCACCCTCAACCAGCCGAACGTCTCGGCGACGCTCACTTGACGCTCGCCTTCCTCCGAATCTTGTCGGCCTTGTCGGCTTTCTTGGCCTCCTCCTTTTTCCTCCGCTCCTCCTCCTTCTTCTGCTTCACCTTCTCCTCTGCTCGCTTCTTCTCCTCCTTCTCCCGCTGCTTGCGCTCCTCCTTCAAGCGCTTCTCGGCCCTCTCCATGTCCTTCTTCGACACCAGCATCGAAGGGGAGCTCCTAAGCATCGAGCCGCCCTCGTCCCCGCCAGCGCTGGGTGGGGCGAATGGTGTAGAAGTACCATTGGTGGTCGGTGTCGAGCTGGCAGTCGCTGGACGAGCGATGCCAAGGCCGACGCCGTTCGAGTTTGGTGTGGCGGCGCCGCTTCCGCTGGTAGCATTGACGGTGGAGAGAGGTCGAGGTTTCCGACTGAGAAAGTTGCGAGTGGCAGAGAGGGCGCCCGACGTGGCGGAGCTGCTGAGTTCGACGGAGGCCTTTGAGCCGCGTCGTTTTGGTGAGGGAGCGGACCCGACCGAAGGCGCCGTGAGGCCTTGTGTGGAGACCGTTGAGGCAGAGCCGTCGTCGCTTGGTGGTGGTGGATGGGAGACGGCGTGGTTGGGATTAGGGAGGCAGGGAACGGGGTAGGGTGATGCCGAAACGGAGGGAATGGCGGCAGGATCCGGCGATGAAGACTCCGTAGGTGGTAGAGAGGGTTCGGGCGGTGTGAATGAAGGGATGGATGGACGTTCGGCGGCGAGGGGAGGTTGTGGCGGCGACGAGTCGCTGGAAAGTTGGCCGTTGGACTGGCTGGTGGGAAGGGGAAGCGAGGAAGGGTCGGGGCTGTCGGCCGAGGCAGGCATGGGCGTAGAGACTGACCGCGGCGAATCCTTGGTGCCGTTGCTGGAAGCGAGCGAGAGGGACCGGCCGATCCTGCCGCCCATCGACATCTTGCGCCCCTTGAGCGTCCATCCCGAGCTCTCCTTCTGCGGCGAGCTTTCCTCCTTCTCGCCATCGCCTTTGACCGATCGATACGTTGACGCGATGGAGGGGATACTCGACTTCCGAGACTCGGGCGCGGGGACGGCGACGCCTGAGGCAAGCGGCGGCTGAGGGTGTAGGAAGGAAGCAGCGGGCGCGGAGGAAGGGTCCTGGGGTGCTGGTGGAGAGTCGAGAGGTATTTGCGTCGGCTGAGGTGAGAGAGGCTGACCTGGCGGGCGAGTGGTCGCAAAGTCGTGCTCGCTGAGCGCGAGTCCGAGTCCGGAAGCCGTCGAGGGGGCGGTCGGCATCGGCGGCACCAGGTCTTCGGTCCACGAGCTGCTGAGTGGTGCGGTTGAGACCGAGCTGGCCGTACCAGTCCGCTCCCGCGATGGGTTTCGTAGGCCCAAGCCGTCGAGATCGAGGTCGACCGCCTGGTAGAAGAGGACGTAGCCGCTGCCTTGTCCAGGCGTGTCGCCAAAGTACTTGGAGATGTCGGACTCCTCGATGGGGTAGACGTTGTTGTCATCGAAGACGATCCATCGCGCGCCGCTCTTGACGATGGTGATGTAGTGACCGTGGTGAGGTCCGCTGCGAGTCGGAGAACACTTCAGCTCCCCATTCGACGGAGCGTGCGAGACCTGACTCACACTCCGATGTGCACAACAATCGCCCAGAGCTCGTATAGTCGATCGGGGTTGCTGACGCCGTCGGCCGTGTTGAAGAGGCGGAGCTCGAAGGGGAAGACGACTCGGTAGGTAAGCTTGACGTGCCGCTGCAGGCTCTCCTCATACTTGAAGCGTTTGAGGTGAAGGGCGAGAATATTGGGTAGCTTCTTGATCTTCATCCTGCGGGGGGTTGAGGCTTAACGGTCAGCTCGGCTGGGAGAATCTGATCGCACCGAGCGCACCTCTTCTCCGCCTCTTGCAATCCACAGCACTTGTCGCACGAGAACTTGTTACGCTGGCAGAGCGTCTCACTCGCGCTGAACTGCCGTAGACATGCCGTGACGGACGAGTTCTGCTCGATGTCGATGGAGAGGTCGAGGAAGGCCTCGTCGCGAGAGGTGACCTGTGAGCAGCGCGAGGGTCAGCATGGTCACATAACAGGGTGAGGATAGTTCGAACGCACTGTCTCGCAAGTCAAGCACCGAGTTTCGTTGGTGAGAACACCTTCAAACAGGCGGTGGACCCAAGTCTTGGGAGCGCCGTGGAAAGCATCGCCGAGAACGCCTGTTGAGCGAGGGAGCCGTCAGCTTCTTGAGAGTGCTTCTCGGCCGGATGACTGGTATATGAAACTCACTCGGGTGACCAGCAGCTGTCCGTTCCTTCTCCTCTTTCTCGAGCGCCTCGGCAATCATGTTGACGAGGTAGTTGAGGAACTCGTGCGCGTCCTGGTGAAGCGTACTCCGGAAGAACTCGTTGTCCCGCTTCAGCTGGTTGATGAAGGCTTGCGGGGCGACCGTGCCCGTCGACTTGGGCTGAGACGAGATGGCGACGAAGAGGTCATGCAGTGTCGTGAGGAGCGTGCTGTCTGATGGCGGTCGTTCGTGCGCGAGGCTTCCATTGGCAACGAGAGGAGTGCCGACGCCGGTGAACGAGGTGTGCGTGAGGGTTTGGGTGAGGGGCGCGCCGTTGAGGCTCGAGTTGGTCGAGTCGGCCGAAAACGCAGTTGCCTGGCCTTGGACCGAAGGTGCTCGTTTGTGGCCGCCAAACATGCCAGAGCGGCCGCCTCCGGCCATGCCTGCACCTCGACTACTCGTTTGGCGATTTGAGGGCGAAGAGGGAAGAGGAGCGGCCGAGTTGGGTGCTGGAGACTTGGGCAGCGAAGAGGCGGCGGAGGAAGTCGAGCCGGGGGGAAGTAGGGGTGCATTGGAGGAGCTGGGGGTCGGGAACCCTGGTCCATGTCGCGAGTAGGCTTCGACGAGCTCCCTAAAAGGCTTGGAGAAGTAGAGGGACTGGAGGACGGAGTTGGCGTAGCTGCAGAGGCGACATAACACCGATCAGCTCGTCTCTTCTCTCACCGGTAGCAGGCGTGCATCAGAGGACTGACCAAGTGTTGCCAAACTATTTTTGTGCAGCCCCGTAGCAAGCAAGCAGCGTCAGTACGAGATGAGCGCGCCCCACCTCCAGAAGGCCGAGTGGAGAGGTTGCAGCTGATGGGGGTGAGATGTAGTAGAGAAGAGGCGAGCTCACATTCTCCATGCCAAAGTATCGCTCCCCTGGGGATTCGTTGTACCACTCTTGCTTGGTCGCCTCCCCCGCTGCTGCCCCTCCTCCGTTACCAGTGGCCGTCGCTGCTGGGCCGGAGCTGCTCCCCCATTTCCGCAAGAAGCTCATTAGCCTCCGAAGAGCTCGCTGCTGCTGGCTCCTGAACCGACTGTAGCGAGTTGCTCTACTGGCGGAGGAAGATCGAGAAAGAGAGCGTCAGGCTGAGAGGCGAGCGAACCACGCGTGCGCCAAGAGAGCGAGGTGAGGGCGAGACTGGTGTAGCGGTGAAGGAGGTGAGAGCGAGGTTGCCGGTGAAGTCCTGTACAGGCTCTGTAGGAGCGGCGAGTTGAAGTGTAGCAGACGAGGTGAGATGGAGGAGCGAGACCCGCTCGCGAGGCGACGCCGGTCTCGACTCCGTCTCATCAGATCGAGGTTGGGGGGTTGCAAGTGTGTGTGATTTTTCTGTAGCTTGCTCTGCTCTCTCTGCGGATAGCGTTGGTCGTCGAAGATTGATCCGCTGGCGAGGCTCTATCGGAGAAGCTAGAGCGGACGATAGAGGGGGCTTTAGTGCGAAGGATGAGCCTTCATTTCATCGAGCAGAGGTTCGGAGTTGGTAGCGTGTAGTAGTGTCGTAACTATCTCCAGCAGGGGGGAAGCGTTGCAGCTCCAACTGCGGGGAGATCAGCGAAGCAGCCGACGGGAAACTACAAGTTGACTCTCTCCCTTCCTCCACGTCGCTGCTCATGGCTCCCATCCTCTTTTACGACCTCGTCACTCGTCCAGGGGGTCCTTACTGGTCTCCCAACACCTGGAAGACTCGCCTCAGTCTCCTGCACAAGGGCGTCGAGTTCGAAACCAGGGAGGTCACCTTTACCGAGTTGAGGGCGCTAGCGCCACGGTGGGGAGTCAAGAGGGCCATCGGTGAGTGTGGGGATCTTGGAAATTGTTGATTACCTTCGCTGATGGTCGAACACCGCTACAGCTCCTTCCATCGAGCTCAACGACGGCACCATCATCTCCGACTCGTGGAAGATTGCCGAGTACGCTGCAGTGTCTTTGAGGTATCGTGACCCATCGCCAACCATCTTCCTCGTTGCAGATGGCTCGAAAAGACTTACCCCGACCAGCCATCGCTCTTCCTGCCCTCGTCAAAGACTCCGGTGGACCAGGCTTCGGCAGAGATGACTGTCGCGCTCAGCTACGCCATCATGTTCAATGCCGGTGAGCTTTCCTTTGGGCTGATGCTTGTCTTTACTCCTGCTGACGCGCCTCTGTAGGCTACGGTGATAGCGATCCAGGATGGGCGACCTTCTTCGAGCTCGTAGCAAAGCAGTTGGAGCAGGCGCTGGGTCCCGAGGTGACCTGGTCTGAGCTCCGCAAACTCGCGAACAATCACTGACTTCTTCTTCTTCCTCTGTACAGGACCGGGAGTACTACACGTCAGACGCCAAGCTCGGCGTGAAGGACGGATGGAAGAAGCTGACTTCGGCGGACCCAGGTGAGCTCTTCTTGTGCTTTGATCGTCTTCATTGCCTTCTTACCTGGTGTCCAAATTTTCTCTGTCATCTGTGTCAAGTCGGCTGACCTAATCGACCCTCCAGCATCCCTTCTCGAGCGGTCGAAAGCCTCGGTTCTCGCCCTCGAGGCTCTTCTTAGAGTGACCCCCTTCCTGACTGGGGACGCTCCCGGATTCGTTGACTACATCGCCTACGGGCGATATGCCATGATGGCCAATCTCGACCCGAAGCTCACCGATGAGGTCTGGCGGGACCGAGAGACGTCCGAGCTGAAGGAGTGGATCGCGAGAATCGAGGCTCGCTACGCAGATGAGCTCAAGGAGGTACTGAGTAGGACTCCCACAGATGTTTAGTTTGGTATTAAGCTCGCTGTAATGCTGCTACACCGAAGACGGAGGTCTTTAAGCGAGCTAACGTGCGAAGATGAGCGCCGACCCAGCCAGCTCCGCAGCGGCGGTGGCGACGTGCTGACTAGCTTGTGCTCCTGCCTCGAGAGTAGAGCAGAGAGCCATGTCTATCTGGGCTCCCGCCTCGCTGTAGAGCCATAGTGCAGGCTGAACAGAGGGAAAGGAGGAGGGACATATAAAGAGGGGGTCGGTTGAGCCGAGATAGTCAAGAGTGATTTTGCATCAGCTTACAACTTATGTTGAATCATGATTTTGCCACTTGGAAGCGTACAGAAGCGCGAGCGCGACGGAACGAAATGGAAAGCGCGTCGAACTCGACGTGTCGAAGCTCAGCGAAAGAGCTCCGGTCGAGCACGCCCACTCTTGCTCCTGCCACACACTCACCCTTTTCTCTCTCTCCCCTTCTCTCTTCTCGCCTTTCGGCACCTTGTAGCTTGACCAACATGGTCTCCCGCCGCTCACCAACAGCCGCCTTGTACCTCGCCACCCTCGCCCTCGTCGCCGTCCTCTTCGCCTTCGCGCCCACCGTTCGCGCCGACAAGGAGGAGGTAAGCTAGAGCCCTCTCCGCTTTGCTGTAGGACTTCAGCTCATCTTTCTCTCCCTTCTTTCTCCCCTCTACATCACCTACATCTCACGCCGGCCACTTTTCCCTTCCCTCTCGCGTGACGTGTCATAAACGTGCTCACTCGTCCACCATCGCTTCACCTACATCAAACGCTGCTTGATTCACTGTACACTATCCATCGCCCTCGTCTACGTCTCATCACTACTCGTCTCGTCTCGGTGCGCTCTCGTGTGAACGTTCCGCGTCCTTCCCTTTCTCCAGTACGGAACTGTCAGTGAGTAGCACGTCTTCAGTTATCCCACCCGTTCTCAGTAGCTGATCATCGTCCTTTTACAGTCGGTATTGATCTGGGAACCACCTACTCTTGCGTCGGGTAAGTGCGAAATGGGCTACGAGGCGAACACGACGTTGGTGGAAGGTCGTGGCGGCTCTGCCTTGAAGAGTAGTAGCTGCAGTGGCAGCGCTGGGTGACGGTGGAGCTGGTCGGAGATGTCGGACATGCTAGCAGGCAGCTCAGCCCTTTCTCTGAGCTCGAGCTAACTCGGATTTCGCTCTCGCTCAGTGTTCAACGTAACGGCCGCGTCGAGATCCTCACGAACGATCAAGGAAACCGTATCACCCCCTCGTACGTCGGATTCGCTCCCCCCAACGGAGAGCGCCTCGTCGGAGACGCCGCCAAGAACCAGGCTCCTTCCAACCCTACCAACACCATCTTCGACGCCAAGCGCCTCATCGGCCGCAAGTTCACCGACAAGGATGTCCAGAAGGACATGACCCACTACCCCTTCACCGTCAAGGCCGGTAACATGGGCCAGCCGGTCGTCGAGGTCTCCGTCGGAGAGACCAGGCGCACTTTCACCGCCGAGGAGGTTTCCGCCATGGTCCTCGGCAAGATGAAGGAGACCGCCGAGACCTACCTCGGAAAGAAGGTCACCCACGCCGTCGTCACCGTCCCCGCCTAGTGAGTATCGCTCTACGCGCTCGAACTTTGAAAGGAAAGACCCCCCGAGCTGACCTTCGGCGTCTCTCTTCTCCAGCTTCAACGACGCTCAGCGCCAGGCCACCAAGGATGCCGGAACGATCGCTGGACTCAACGTCCTCCGTGTCGTCAACGAGCCCACCGCCGCCGCCATCGCCTACGGACTCGACAAAACCGGAGGCGAGCGCAACATCATCGTCTACGATCTCGGAGGAGGAACCTTCGATGTCTCGCTCCTCTCGATCGACGACGGAGTCTTCGAGGTTCTTTCGACCGCTGGAGACACCCACCTTGGAGGAGAGGACTTCGACAACCGCGTCATCGACCACTTCGTCAAGACCTGGAAGCGCAAGAACGACGGCCAGGACATCACCAAGAACCTCCGCACCATGGGCAAGCTCAAGCGCGAGGTCGAGAAGGCCAAGCGTACTCTTTCCAGCCAGATGTCGGTCAAGGTCGAGATCGAGTCCTTCTTCGAGGGACAGGACCTTTCCGAGACCCTCACCCGCGCCAAGTTCGAGGAGCTCAACCTCGACCTCTTCCGCAAGACCATGAAGCCCGTCGAGCAGGTTCTCAAGGACGCCAACTTCAAGAAGGAGCAGGTTGACGACATTGTGTACGTTCTCGTCGTCTCGGCGTCCATACGCTCTCGCTGACCTTTCCTCGCCTCCTGCATAGCCTCGTTGGAGGTTCCACTCGTATCCCCAAGGTCCAAGAGCTCCTCAAGGAGTACTTCAACGGCAAGGAGCCCACCAAGGGAATCAACCCCGATGAGGCCGTCGCCTACGGAGCCGCCGTTCAGGGAGGTATCCTCTCCGGAGAGGAGGGACTCGGAGATGTTGTCCTCATCGATGTCTGCCCCCTCACTCTCGGTAAGTTCACCTTCTTCGCACTCGGCAGCGCCGCATGGAGCTGACCTTGTCGCCCGTTCAACAGGTATCGAGACCACTGGCGGAGTCTTCACCAAGCTCATCCCCCGCAACACCGTCATCCCCACCAAGAAGTCCCAGATCTTCTCCACCGCCGCCGACAACCGTGAGTCGCTCGCTTGACCTCAGACTGTCGAAGCGCGCCGAGCTGACCTCTTCCGCCCTCTCGCAGAGCCCACCGTCCTCATCCAAGTCTTCGAGGGAGAGCGCGCCATGACTCGCGACAACAACCACCTCGGAAAGTTCGAGCTCACTGGCATTCCCCCTGCTCCCCGCGGAACCCCTCAGATCGAGGTCACCTTCGAGATTGATGCCTCTGGGTTCGTTCGCTCCTCTCGCTTTCCGTCGTGGCTCGTCGCTGACCGTGTCTCGCGCTCAACAGTATCATGAAGGTCTCGGCCGCCGACAAGGGAACCGGCAAGTCGTCCTCCGTCACCATCGAGAACGAGCGTGGCCGCCTTTCCCAGGAGGAGATCGACCGCATGGTCGCCGACTCCGAGAAGTTCGCCGAGGAGGACGAGCTCATCAAGAAGAAGATCGAGGCCCGTAACGGACTCGAGAACTTCATCTACTCGCTCAAGTCGCAGATTGGCGACTCTGAGGGCCTCGGAGGCAAGCTCGACAAGGACGACAAGATCACCCTGAACGACGAGATCAAGAAGTCCCAGGACTGGCTCGAGGAGTTCGGCTCCTCTGCCTCGGCCGAGGACTACGATGAGCAGCGCGAGGCCCTCCAGGCCATCGTCTCGCCCATCACTTCGAAGCTTGTACGTCCTCTTCGCTCTTTCCCGTCTTTCGAGCGCCGAGACTGACCTCGCTTTCTCTCTCGCGCAGTACGCTGGAGGAGACGGTGACATGCCCTCGCACGATGAGCTGTAGATTGCTTGAGTTGATGGAGACAGTAAAAGAACCGTTGACGTTTCATTTCGAACCGCGACCGAGCGAACCTTGAGAACCAGCGAATCGAAGATCAGCGAACAAGGCGACCAGGGCTGCTTCAGGGTCGAGAGAGTCAAGGTGAGGTGCCTCCAGAGAACTCAGCTTGCTCGAGGAGTTCTCCGTAGTCACGGCAAGCTGCACTTTCAGAGAAGGCTTTCGACCGAGCAGCTCCTCTCTAAGTTGCAAGTGCCGAGGGCTGATACACAGCTGAGATGCATTTGAGCTGCCTCCTACCGGATACTACTGTAGTTTGACTGAATTTCAACTTGCAGGATTGGGAGAAAGTGCTGCAAAAGGTAGTAGAACTCCCTGGTGCTCACTCCCCTGAGGGCATCAAGTGAGGCTACTGGCCGAAACAAGGGGTAGCATGGCACCTCTGGTCAGGTGCAGGGGAGCGCCATGCATTGACTTGTAACACTGGTCTGTAACAAATCACATCTGACCTATAACAGAGCAGGTAGGCAACAAGAAAGCCAGCTCGGCGCCGTTTTGTCCGTTTGACAAGCTGTAGAGACAGCCCGGCAGCTTCAGATTGTCCCAAGTGATCGGGGTCATCACAATTAAGCCCAGATGGTCTAGTTGGTTAGGATTTGGGTCTCATATCATAATATATGATTGTCGTTTCGGCAAGCAATCCCGCGGTCGAGAGTTCGATCCTCTCTCTGGGCACTCTTTTGCTT
>MWVB01000033.1:185954-232395 GCA_003054985.1 Leucosporidium scottii | reverse complement strand
TCCTGCTCCCCTGCTTGTCGGCGCGAAGATCGCCGGTGGTGGGTCGGTCTGGGGATTGGAGAGCGTGTCACACGAGAAGAAATTACTCGACAGAGCACCACCTACATGGCGTGTGAGGCAAGCATTTGAACGTCTCGGGGTGAAAGTCGGCGCCCTCCTCGGCTTCGGCGTCGCGCTTGAGAATGAGGCTGTGGGTAAGTAGATAAGGCGTGTGTAGAGAAGCGATTCGCTCGTAGGGATTGATGCAGCGCGTTAGCTGTTGTACTCGAGATGCTCATGCAGTCTAACTCTACGCTTCTCACCTGATGCAGCGCGTTAGCTGTTGTACTCGAGATGCTGAGCCAACGAAAGCTTTCCGCGCCGCCTCAAGTTCCGCCGAGCTCGGTCCTCAAATCCCCAGCCAAGCTCCGAGCTGCCCTCCTGCTCTCCAAACCGCGTTGACCGACTGCTCCGAACTCTGCTCCACTAATCCCTTCCAACAGCGTGGTTAGCAGAACGCTCGAGGAGAGTCGCTGATTCTTGACGGACTTCGTCTTGAGGCATTGCAAGCAGAGACGAAGTTGGAGGTTGTGCTCGAACTGAAGCGACTTGCTGCTCGGGCAGAGCTGGCGACGAGAGAAGCATGAGTCGGCTTCACGGGCCTCACGAGACCACTTCTCAGCAGCTCCAAAGCTCCAACTCACCTGGCACTCCTGACCGAAAACGAGGAAGGCGTAGAACCACTCGGAGATGCCACTCGTGAGCTGAGGCAGCTCGCACCTCGACAAGGCTCTCACAGCCCTCTCCCTCCACATCTCCGCCCGCACCGATTTTATCACCTACTGGCTCCCCTCCTTCGTCCGCATCCACGAGCGAGGCCAGCAAATCGCCTTCCGTTTCCTCGAGCAGGCGGCGTACGAGCAGGCGGCGAGGTTGGCCATCGAGCCGAAGCCCGATGTCGTCACGAGGGTGTTCTTGCTTTTCAAGGGAGTGAAGGAGGAAGACAGCCAGGGATGGAGGAAAGTCGAAGAGGTCGATTGGGTCGAGGAGGTCGGCGTTGAGCAGGACAAGTTCGGCGATGAGAAATTGTTCCGTGTGCTCGAGTGGGGTGGCATGGAGGTGCTCGCCTAGGACTTCGTAGCTTTGATACTTGATCAATTCGATGCTGTGCTTTGCCGTACTCCTCCCCTTCGATCCACCGAGACCGAGACGAGCGAGCCCTGCTCGGCGCTGGCTGAGAGGGGCGGTTGTCGCTCTTGGGAGGGCGCCGTACTCTTCCTTGGTAACGGTGCTTTTCTTCTTTTTTCTTGAGAGCTGGCGCCAACAAGCAGCGAGAAACAGCTTCAACGAGAGCCCTCGCCGAGCACGAAAGCCATCGCCGAGAACGCCGTGCCGTCGAATCTCGGGTCTTGTACCGACGAAGGCGAGCAGACTGCTCACAGATGCTGACCTGCCCCACAACCTCAACTTCCCTCTTTGTCTCTTCCAAGCCGCCCGAGAAGCTCTGTCGAACCGTGACGACTCGGCGAAGGCAACTTGCAAAGCCCGGGAAAACTTCAGCCGTTTCGATTGAGATTGATCAGGTAGGATTGAACGGTACTCGACTGCTGTACCCTTGTCGCTAGCTCTTGAGCTGCATGTATGCATTCGATCCTAAATGAGCCTGTGGGGAGCGAAAGCGCTGCTCGTCTTTCTGCTTTCTGCCACATCCCTCGACTTCAACACAGCAGCGGCGATGTCGAACTCACGCTACAGGACCCCTTCGCCCTCGCCCGGTCCGAAGCCTGTACCCAACTTCGCTACACCCGCTCCAGCGCTCGCGCCTTCTCAAGCCTCGACCTCGCGCACGCCTCGCGCTCCCAAGAAGGCTAAGCTCAGCAGCGACTTCATCTACAGCACCGAGGACAGCGACAATGATCCTCTCGCCTACCTCGACCAGGACGAGGAGGAGGACGACTACGAGCTCCCCAGCACCCCCACCAAGAAGGTCAAGTCGAGCAGCGGCAAGGCGGTCAAGCAGCAGCCCAAGAAGCACAAGATTACGGATCAGTGGGATGATATTCCCGACTGGGGAGACGAGGAGCACTGTTGCCTCTGGGACTTGCCTGCTGAGCTGTACGTCTGCGTCTCTTTGAACGATGATGCGCGATGGCTGGTCTGTTGCAGTGTAGGGCTGCGGGGGAGCAGGTTGATGGCGGCCGGAGGATGGATACTTCTCAGCGCCTGCTGTGGGTCTGCGCAACCCTCTCTTCCCGCTGAGAGGAGGCGCTATCGCCGCCGAGGAGTGCTCCGAGAGTGCAGCTGGATCTGCTCGCTCGCCGCCGCTACACAGGTCGCCGGAGGAAGCTGACGACGAGCCAAAAATTAGTCGTAGCTCCCCGCTGCTCTTGACGGCCTGGTACCTCACGCTGCTGCTCTCTCGGCGCCGAAGCCTCGGCGATGGCAGACGGGTGTGAGGTGCTGAGGTCCAGTGTCGTGCTTCTATACTGCAGAGCATGTTTCGATGTATGCTGAATTGGTGCTGACCACTTCCTCTCACCCACAGGCTCGACAAGATCCTCGCTTCGCCCGCCCTCACCCTCCGCGACCACCTCTCGCTCGCCGCCACCTGCCGCACCCTCCGCGCTCCCTACTACACCTTCTCCTCCGCTTCGTCTCCTCACTCCCTCACGAGCTCCCTCTGGAAAGCCCTCATGATCCTCCGCCCTCCCGCCAACCACGGCAACTCGACTCGCTCGGAGAAGCAGCCTTCCAGCAAGCACTACAAGCTCATCGCTCGCATCTTCAGCAACGAGGACAAGTGCGAGGTCCCCGAGATGAAGGTCTTGTGGCCTGCTACGACGACGACGACGACGAGCGACACAGGCTCGTCTTCGAAGGGCAAGGGCAAGAAGAGGGCGAGGGAGGAGTACGTCGCGGTCGGCGGGCAGGCGATGATTAGCAAGCAGTGGCAGGAGGCTATTGATATGATCGAGGATAGCGTGAGCTTCTTGACTCTTCTGCTCCGAATCGAGGCTGACCCATCTCCTTCGGCGTTCGGCGTCGAGCAGAAGATTACCAAAACGGACGCCATCAAGCAGTACAAGATCAGCGAGAAGCACCTCGCCGGCCTCAGTCACATCACCAAGCGCAATCCTCACGACCGTCACGGCAACACGGTGATGCGCCTCTACATTGAGGCCGCGGTCGAAGCCAAGGCGCTCAAGCTGCACGGAGGGCCCGTCGGTCACGAAGAGCAGTGAGTTCTTCGCTACGTTCGAGGGGTGCGCATGAAGAGTCGGAAGGACGGAAGAGGCTTAGTCGGCGTTCGGCGTTCGAGCGCCCGTCGAACACGAAGCTCAGTGAGATCCTGATCGCTGATTCATCTTTCGTCTCTCAACAGCCTCAAGAAGTGCGCCGAGACGGCTCAGAAGGCTGCTGCGACTCGCCGCAAGAACGGCACCGTGCAGAGGCGCGGTAGCTACAAGTCTTACCAAGGCCCTCGTATCGGAGGATACTACTGCGGCTACCGCGGGTACGAGAAGGGATACTGGTGAAAATTCGGGTGGCGATGAGACGAGAAGGGATACAGGGGAAGAGTTGGATGGAGGATGAGGCTTGGTCGGCGTTTGGAGTTCGGCGTCGCCGGAGGAATTGTCGGACTCGCTTCGATCCTGTGATTACACCAGGATGGTAGGAATAGGAATGGAATTGTTCAGTGCTGTTCATACACCTCTTTGCCCCCCTCACGCTCATCGACTGAAAAGCCAGAGATGAGAAGCTTTCGCCGGCGGCACTTCTCCTCGGCGACAACCAAGCTCCTCGAGCCCAGCTTCTTCTGCGCTGACCTCCACAAATGCAGAGAGATCCTCAAGCTTTGCTACAAGCAGCTAGCCGGAGCTGTGGCGCCTCGGTCTGGCGCTAGAGAAGGACACCGAGCAGCCTCGGCGCTCACCTAGAAAACCGCCAGGGCTCGGCAGCGAGGACCCAGAGCTCGTGCTGCACCCATGAACATGCGAATTCACTTTCGTTTAGATGGGTTTCACCTTCGCCTCTTGGTCGGTTTCTGCTCGCAAAACGACAGCCACCTGCCGCTTCCGGCGATGGGACTCCGGATCCGACGTCTCGCCCTGCTTGCCCTGCGTTCGCGGTCGCTCTTGGTGAGGCCACAAAGGCGCTTTGCCTCTCTCTCCTGCTCTTTCCCTCTTCCTCATCACCTGTCTGCACCACTACTCGGTTCTCGTTTCCTCCCCCTCTTCCTTAGCCCAACCCTCGTCGTTCTTTGCCCGCCTCCCGACCGAGTTGATCTCAGTCCCCTCCTCCTTGTCTTTGTCTCGCCTTCTCTCCTCCTTCGCCCTCAAGTTCCAGCCACTTTCAGAAAACAACAAACAACTCTTCAAGATGCTTTACACCACCATCGCCCTGGCGGCCGCTGCATGCCTCGCTCCCCTCGCTGGCGCTGTCGCCGAACCCGACCCCCGCCCTCCTGGTCCCCCTCCCAAGCTCGATTACGCCAAGCTCGGATCCTTGTCGTTGACTCCCAAGGAAGCCCTCGATGCCGACGCCAGGGCTGTTGATCAGGTGCGTGCTGCTCATACAGCTCGTCGAATGCTCGGCTCACCCTTTTCTCCCGTCTGTACAGACCGTCTCCAGTCTTCTCGGCCCTCACACCGCTCCCGTCAAGTACGACGATGCTACCTCTCGCGAAGGACATATCCAGATCTCTGGCTCCACCAACGGATGGCTGGGAGATGGTTCGACCGACGGAGATGCAGTCTTCGCGCCCGTCTTCGATGCTCCCCTCGCCTCGAGGGCCACCGTTCCCGCCCTCACCTGCTCGGCTCTCCCCACCCTCTTCAGCATCGAGGCTGTCCTCTCCCCTTACGCTGCCATTCCCTTTGTTGGAATCGCCAGCTTCACGGGAACTGCCGGCGCCGATTCGACCATCTCGAGCACCGGAGGAGGATACGGGTTCTTCGCTCCCGTCAACATGAGTGGGTGCTTTTCAATGTTAATATCAAGCTTCAGAACTGACTCTGCGCCTCAACAGCCAACCCCAAGACCTACGCCGGCTCGCTTTCGTCGCTCGGCGCTCCGTACGGAGGAGAGAGCGCCGTGTGGTCGCTCAACTGCGCTACCAAGCAGCTCACCGCCACCTGGACCGGCATTGACGGATCTCAGATCCCCCTTACCTTCGTCTCCTGGAGCTCGGACGGCCTCGTCGCCACTGGAAACTACGATGCCTTCAAGGCTGCCTTCCCCTCGGCCGGCGCTCCCTTGGTGAGTTTCGCCTTCTCGGACCTCTCCCTTCAGCGCAAGCTAATCGAATAGTTTCTACAGACCTTCACCTACGTTCCCTCGTCGGTCAACGCCTCGGTTGCCTTCTACCCCACCCACTCGACCAAGGCCGCCGTCTCCAACCCCAAGCTTCGCGCTCCTCGCGTCAAGTCGGTCGCTGCCGCTTCGGATGACAGCGACGTTGCTTCCACTCCCTCCCCCGTCGTCCTCGCTGCTGCCGCCGCCGTCGAGACTAAGCCCGTGTGGTCCAAGGTGCCCGTATGGTCCAAAGTACACGTTCCCCGCGGTGCCATGCCTCGCAGGGGCTGAAGCGGTCGACCTCTCGGCCTCTACTTCGTCCTCCCCCTTGCCCCTCCTCCCCTCGTCGTTCTTTGTCGCTGGCTTTCCCAACCCCCCATGTAGCCTTATCGCATCATCTCGCATTCACAAACACCTTGTCACCATGTCGCCGCTTTACGCGCGCATCGTCCCCGTATGAAAAAGCTCGCCGAGCGAGAGTATGCGAACCGAAGCTCGGCGATCGCGAAGCAGATGCGCGCGCAATGCTCTGACGCTCGCCATCAGTCGAGAAGAGAGAACTCTTACCCTCGCCATCGGTGGAGAAGAGAAGACTTTATGCTCGCGGTCTGTCGAGGAGAGGGATGGAATGGTCCTGATACGCTTATTGTGACTTGGTCCTCGCCCCCTGCATGCGGAGAGCACTAGCAATGTGGTTGTATGAATCCCACATGAGCCAAAGAGGGATAAAGACCCAAAGCAGATTGAAGAAGGCGAGGTAGAGCCACAGGTAAAGCCAGTGGTCCGTTCGAAGAGCGGGCGAGCCCTGTAAAGCAGCGAGGGTGAGCGACGGCGAGCCAGCGCGAAAGCAGCTTACGGTGATCCACTCGGGAACAAAGGTCATCCAGCCACCGTAGCTGTGAGAGAGGACGTCAGTGAGTTCGGCTGGAAAGGCGCCGAAGCAAAGGGCTCACATCTCGGCGGTCCTGCAAGGCAAGATGGAGAAAACGAATGAGCTTGGAGTATCAGAAAGCCTGCACTGCACCGTCGAAGACTCACGAAAGCACGACACTGCAGAGAGCCAAATGGATCAGCGAAATGCTTAAGCCGAACCCTCGCCGAGAGGTACTCACATCCAGTAATGACGAGCGGGGTCACGGCGTACAAGCTGATACAAGATATAGCATGCCAATGGGCCCGCGCCGAACACTGTGAGTAGCTCGAGGCTCACGACGCAAGGGTCCGAAACGCCCCAGCGCGAGTCGGCGATGGCGTACTCCTTCCATAGCTCGGCGAAGATGCCTACAATTACGAGGGTGGTCAGGAAGTGTTCTAAGAATACGTGAAATTAAGCGCACCTGTACTCGAGTTGACAGTGCGGGGTCGGGGGAAGGAGAGGGCGATGAAGGATCCCTCGAAGACGAAATGCTGTCAGGAGGTGAGGTGCAGGTCAGCAGCTGATCACCTTGCGTACTCCCCCCTACTCTCCCCCGCCTCTCTCTGCTCCCCAACTGCCTCCCAACTCCTGCAGCGCGAGGGAGCCCAAGCGTTGGCCCGACGCGCGCGTCCGAACTGCTTCAAACTCACAATCAGAGCGTCGAAGGCCAACCAAATGAACGTCCAAAAGTCCTTCTTTTTGCTCCCAGCGGGAAGGAGCACCCTAGCAGCCAGCAGGGCGGCCAAGAGGATAGCGAGCACGCCGACAAGAGAGGCGAAGGTGGTGACCGTGAAGAGCTCAGGCGGGGGAGGCGGGGGAGCAGCGACCATCTTTGCTGAGTTGAGCTGTAGCTGCTCGGAGCTGTACGAATCGAGTTGTGAGAGTGAGCGAACCGGTGGAGGAGAAGAGCGAAAGAGCGGTCAACGCGTCGAGTCGTTCGAAGCAGGAGAAGAGCAGGAGCTGTAACAGAGCGACGCTTTGCCGACAAGGATGCAGCGAAATATTTGAAAGGGTTGTGTGTAGCTGGGATCATTCCACGCCTCTCCACAGCTGCAGAAGGAGTCGTTGTAGACATCGCCGAAGCGCCGAACAGCTCATGATATAGCTACAGCGAGTCAAGTATTGCAAACAAACAAAGCGTATAAGACAAAAGAGCTCAAGCGACGATTCCTGTCGAATGACAACTCCCAGCGACCTTAGCCCTTCCTCGACCTCTTCGCCGAGCGAACATTCACCTCCTCGGCACCCTCCTCTTGCCTTCCTCCATTCTCCGAGTTCAGAACGGTTCCAGCGAGAGCAGTCTTGGCGGACACACCCTCAAGCCAGGCGTCGAGAGCCGGGTCGTTGTCGAGGAGCTGGATGGCGAGCTTGTACTTGGCCGCCTTCTTGTCGTCGAGGCCCGAAGGGACTTGGCGCTTGGATGGGAGAGGTGACATGGCTTCGGGAGGCATCCAGAGTCTGAATATGAGGGGTACGGAGTCAGGGAGCGGGGCTCCAGGAAAGCGAGGAAAGGTGGAAAGGATCGCCGAACTCACTGCTTGCGAGTAGGAAGCAGCTGAACGAGGTAGTCGCCTTCCTGGCGCTCTCCGTGGGTCTTGCGTCCCTCTCCGTCCGATTCGTTGACGATCTGAGTAGTCAAAAGAGCGTCAGTAAGCGAGCGCCGAGCGCCTAGATCGTCGAAACTTCGTACAGCAGCAGGCCAATTCATCGTCTCGCCGTTATCCACCAACCTGACCATCAAGACGGAGTATACAGGGTATTGTCGACGGACAACCGCAGAGGAAGAGGGCGAGCGGTGAGACGGTTGACGACCTGACCTCCTCCTTGACGACGAGCCGTTCTCCTCGGCCTCCATCTCGACCTGAAGCTCGACCTCCACCGACTCGGCCTTGCGCTTGCCCGACCCTCCTTTCGCTCCCTTTGTGGCCTTGACCGGGACCTCGACGCTCGCCTCCGAGTGCTGCTTCTTCGAAGTCGGCGCCTTCTCGGCTCCCGACTGCGCCGGAGTAGGAGGACCGCCGAACAGCTCGGGGGAAGCGGAGGCGTGGTTGGGTGCAGGAGTGGCGCGGTAGGTGGGAGGAGGGGCGGTCTTCTTGCTCTTCTTGGTCTTGGTGGTCGTCTTGTCTTTCTTGGGACGAGGGCTGGGAACGATCTCACCGCGACTGAGCTCGGGGGAGGCGAGATGGGAAGAAGACTCGGCGGTGCTGCGAGTCAACGGAACGCGGTGAGCTGAATCCGAAGCACCATCGGAAGAGGGAACAGCTCTTCTCGTCCCTTCGAGGAAGCTAGACTCACTTCTCGGCGATCAGCTTCTCGACCGCTTCCCAGATTTTGGAGACCCACTCTTCCATCGCCTTCAAATCATCCAACGGGAGTTCATCGTCCTCGTGCACGCCAAATCCATATCCCTTCTTCAACGCCATCCTGAAGAGGTCGGCGAGCACCTCGACGACAGAGGCCGTAAGATCCGTGCTCTTGACCTCGATCTCTCGGACGTGCCGGTCGCTCCACCAGGGTACGAGGGACTGAGAGATGAGGAAGTAGTCGAGCGCTGCAGGCGACTTGTCCACGAGACGAGCGAGGAATTCGTCGAGAGGGCTGGACGAGCCTGTCGAGGGAGCGAGAAGTGAGGTGAGCTTCCTCGCTTGCAGCTCGCACTGGGTACAGCTAGCTCAGGCTCACCTCCACTGTCATCATCCTCAATCTGAGCAGCTTCAATCTTCCTCAATGTCGATTTGATGGTCTTGGCCACCGCCTTGCGCTCGTCCTTGGGCTCGCTCTGCTGAGGGAGAGCTGTAGGCTGTACCGAAGGGCGGCTGCTCGTCTTGGACCTTTTGGTCGACATTCTGCTGTTTTACCGAGTGCTGTAGGTTGGTAGAGGCGAAGAGCAGGGCCGACTTGTCGAGGCGAGGTGAGGGGAGGAGAGCAAAGAGGTTCGAGCCGGCTGCGGTCAGACAACGAGCTAAGAGATCAGCGAGAAGGGTTACTGAGAGACCGATCGGGCTACAGGCTGGTCAAGAGCTTACTACCCTCGATCTCGCCGCGAGCTGGGGGGCGCGGGTGAGCTACAGCAGCTGATCTCTTTCGGCTCGTCTTCCTCGCGCTCTCCTTCTCCTGCCAATCTCTGAGTGACGAAGCTGCTGATGAGAGTGTCCATGATCTATATCGTACAACCTCAAGCCTCCTGCACCATCATTCCGCCTCCAAATCCAGCTCATCATCATCGCCGAGCCTGATCCCCCTCTCCTGCTCTTTCCTCCTCTGCCTCGCCTCCCAGAACTTCCACGCCGCCCATCCGAGAGCCGTAAGGACGACGAGCCAGAAGATCGACTTGAGGGTGTCGATAATCAGAGCGAAGAGGCCATGTCGACGGCGGCGGTGGGGGAATTCGAGGGGGTCCTTGCTCGGCGATGAGGGCGTTGAAGGGGATTTGGGATGGGAGGTCGAGGCGGCGACGTCAAAGAGGGTGAGGAGCACGGAAGGGGAGAATGAAGTGAGGATGACGAGGTGGGGATGAGGAGGTGCAGGGAGGGAGGCGAGATGAGGTGCAATGGCGGCGTCTGCGGAGGGAGAGTTAGCGCCAACCCCGGGGCCGAGAGACAGCAGGACTCACCCATCTGCCTCACGCTCTCCTCGCGATCACTCGCCCAGTCTACAGCAATCTTGGCGACCCTGACCTCCTTCATACTGGCTCCCTTGCCACAGCTCTTGGCCCAACCCTTTGCCCAAACGAGCATCTCTCGCTCGTTGCCATCCTCGTCACTTTCCAAATCCTTACTTTCGGCAGCGGCGAATGCCTCTTTCAATCCAGATCCCGTGGAATCGCCGACCTTGTGTGTGAGATGGATCAGCGGACGAACAGCGAGGTTCGGCGTTTGAGCTCGAGAGACTCACCTCTACAGCCGTCTGGTTCCGGAAAGGCAGCAGAGCGAAATCGGTTTGATGCAGTCCTTCCACGCTCAAAAGCTGCAGAGTCCCGCAGGCGTGGAATCCTGCTCGAGCGAGCCAAAGGGAATGGCGGTCAGCTCGTTCGTTTGCAGTGCGTTCCCAGCTGATGGGACTCACCTGGCAGGAACATGACCATCCCATCGTTCTTACTATTGTTGAAGGTGCCAAGCTCGAGCCCGAGGAAAGGCTTCGGAGAGCTGTAGGCGAGCACGGGCGTGTTGGCGGCCGAAGCAAGTTCGATGGCGCTTAAAAGGAGGGGCAGGAATGCGAGAAGCATGACGAAAAGCGTTGTGTGGTCCTGTGGGTTTGACGGCACGCGCTGCGTTGTTTCCTTGCTCCTGGGGGACCGAACAAGCCGAACGAGAGGTCGATGCGGTGCTGCTTGTAGTGCAGGCTTACGAGGCGACGGAGGAGGAGAGGTGAATGCGATAGTGGTGAACGCAGTCCTGTACAGATCGGACGACCCTGCTATGGTGTTGTAGGTGAGTGAGAAGAGCGACGAGGAGACGGAACAAGGACAAGCCCGTCCGAGCTCCAGAACGGCGAAGGAGAGCGAGGTGAGCGAATGCTTTACAGCCCTCGGTGGGACATCAAAGGCGGATCACCAACTCAACAGAGCGCTGGGCTGTACCTCAAGAGGCTCTGGGCTCATAGGAGGCTCGAGCGATGCTGACCCCTCGCCGAGGTCGAGTTCCGGAGTTGTCGAGCGGAATAGCCAGGCAATTACTTAGCGATTTGCATGCTTTGCGGAGCTCTACCGAGCCTGTTCAAGCGGCCACACGACCCGCACCAGCTGATCGGAGGCTTTCTTCGCTCCTCCTCCCTCCGCTCGCCTTTACTCGACAGCCGTCGAGAGTAAGGCCAACAGCACCAGGAGCGTTTACAGCTACTGCTCTAATACAAGAAGCGACCGCCCCCTTCTAGGGCGCTCTTCCTTCTTCCCCGGATACCTTTGACGTCGACGTTCGCGCTTCGGCACTTGGAGACGGCAGCGCGCCAACTCCCTCTCTTCTTCCTTCCACTTCGACCGTCTCGTCTCGGCGCTTCGACGGTCTACCATCCACCCCCGCTCACGACCACCGCCATCATGTCCTTGCCTGACAAGCCCATCCCCAGCAACGCCCCGCCGGTCCATCCTGCCGTCTCGGCGCTGGGAGGCATGGCCACGCCTCTGGAGCCGCTCTCGGAGAATGCAGCCACGCCGTCAGGGAGGCCCACGTTGGCAGATACGGTACAGCGTCCTTCAAGGATGAGTTTCTCAGCCTTCGTCCCCGCTCGCCCGACTCGCCTCGTCTCGCGCGGTTCAAGTTCTCTGCCTGGCAGTCGCGCTGCTTCTCCCGAACGTCCTGTAGCCAAGGTGAGTCCATTTTGCAGCTGTGGGAGCTCTCGCCCCTGCTTCGACATGTCGGCGCGTGATAACCCACATCGTTGCCCCGCAGGAAACCGCTTTCGTTGGCTCTATCGACTGTGGTACACAATCTTGCCGATTCTACATCTTCGGTTCGTGTTCCTCTACTTTCTCGCTGTGCTCCCCTCGCTCTTGATCGTCTACTCGCGAGCAGGGAGCGAGCTCTGCCGAAACGCTGCTAACCCTCTTTTATGAACCCTCCCTGTAGACCAATGGGCTCGCGTTGTCGCCTGGCATCAAGAGGAGTACGCTCAAAGTAGGTCGAGCTTTCTCATGTACCGCTCGCGTTACAGGCTGAGCTGCCATGCTTGGACCCCCGTCGGCGCCGAAAACACGAGTGACGTCGCTGACCTTTCCTGCTCGCCCACAGTCTACCCCGAACCTGGATGGCACGAGCACGACCCTTCGGTGTACATGACTTCCATCGACAAGTGCATCAAGGAGGTGCTGAAGGAGTTTGCCTCGCTCGGCTACGAGAAGGAGATGCTCAAGGGTGTTGGAATCGCTACGCAGCGTGAAACGACGCTCGTATGGGACAAGAACACCGGCCGGCCTCTTTGCAACGCCAGTGAGTCTCCTTCTGGCTTCTAAACTCTGCCTAAACGCTCACCGTTCGCCCTACAGTCGCCTGGCCGGACGCTCGCAACGCTGCTACCGTTCGCAAGCTCAAGGAGAAGTCGGAGAAGACCATGTTCTCCACCCCCGACGGCAAGCTACAAGGAGAAGAAGGCGTGCAAGCCATTACTGGACTTCCCTTCAGGTGCGTTTGAACGCTGGACGGATTCCGCGCCGAATTCGGAAGCTGACCCTTACGCGCACGACAGTACCTACTTCTCGGCGACCAAGTATGCTTGGCTACTCGAGAACTACCCCGAGGTCAAGACGGCGAGGGATAACGGTTCTCTCCAGATGGGAACCGTCGACTCTTGGATTCTCTACGTGAGCGGCTATCTTTCGGCCTCGACGGCTATCTCCGCTGACCTCTTCTCGCTACCATAGAACTACACTGGAGGAGCCAAGAACGGTGGTGTCCACGTCACCGATTACACCAACGCCTCTCGTACTCTCTTCCTCGACCTGCACACTCAAGAATGGAGCAAGGAGCTGCTCGACTTCTTCGAATGCCCCGAGGAGGTCCTGCCCCGTATTGTTAGCAACTCGGAGCCGTTTGGAGAGTTCCATGAGGGTCATATTTTGGAGGGAGTGCCTATCGCGGGATTGGTGGGAGATCAGCAAGCGGCGTTGGTGGGGAACAAGTGCTTGTCGAAGGGAGAGGCTAAGCAGACTTATGGTGAGCTTCGCTCGCTCTTTGAGACTTCCTAAAAGATCATTGCTGACGTCTTTCTCTCCTCGCAGGAACCGGATGCTTCATGTAAGGCCTCGGCGATGAGACGAGGACCGCCTAGTGAGCGCCGAGCTTACTCCTTCGCTGTGCAGGCTCTACAACACCGGGCAAGATATCATCAAGTCCACCCACGGACTTCTCACTACTGTTTGTCTCCCCCTCTGTCTCTCTCACGGCGACCGAGCACTGACCTCGACTTTCCCCCCTCGAAGGTGGCGTACAAGGCTGGACCCAACGCGCCCGTTACTTTTGCTCTCGAGGGAGCCGTAGCCGTCGGTGGATCTTCGGTCACTTGGTGAGCTCTTCTTGGCGTGAAGCGGCGCAGAGCGAGCGGGCTCGCTGACCCTCTTCTCGACAGGCTTCGCGACAACCTGGGCATGGTGGAGAACGCCAAGGAGGCAGGGAAGTTCGCCGAGGAGGTCGAGGATACGGGAGGAGTGTACTTCGTGACCGTATGTACTCTTCTCATCCTCCCTCGCTCGTTCGTCGCTGACCTCACTCTCATCTCGCAGGGTTTCTCCGGCCTGTTCGCCCCCTACTGGGACATGGCCGCCACCGGCATGCTCATCGGACTCTCAACCTTCACGACCAAGCACCACATCTGTCGCGCCACCCTCGAGGCGACCTGTTTCCAAACGAGGGCCATTCTCGAGGCCATGGGCAAGGATATCGGCGAGGATGGAGAGCCCCTCGAGGTGCTCAAGGTGGATGGTGGAATGACGGGAAGTGATGTGACGATGCAGTTGCAGGCGGATATTTTGGGGATTCCGGTCGAGAGGCCGACGATGAGGGAGTGAGTTGGCTCTTCGCTCGGCGCGCGCCAGGACTTGGCTGACGATCCTCCTTCTTCCCTCCCCTTTCTTTCTTGGCCTTCCCTTCTCTATCTCGCTCTCACTCACCTCCCTCTGCACTCGCCTTCGCCTTCTCCCTCACCACCCTTAGATCCACCGCCCTCGGCGCTGCCCTCCTCGCCGGTTCCGCCCTCAAGCTGTTCGACTGGGATCTCACCGACCCCGACTCGCTCGATTCGGTCAATGAGTTCGGTGTCAAGACTTTCAATCCGACGATCAGCAAGGAGGAGAGGGAGTGGAAGTGAGTCGCTCCCTTCGAAGTTGGTTCTCGGCGAAAGCGGGGGGCGGGAGCTGATCCCTTCTACTCATTCTCCCAGGTTCGCTGGATGGAACCGCGCTGTCAACAGGTCTATGGCCTGGAAGAGTGAGTTCCGTCCTCTCCTTGCTCTCGTCTCCTCGTCGCCGAGCTGACCTTCCTCCTTCGCAGCCAACTCGGGCCACGGCTGAACGCAAGAAAGGTGAATCAAAGCAGTACCATCAGCACCTTCAATATAAGTATGGACATATGAAGCAGGCTCGACGGAAGTGAGAGTCGCGAGCTCGTTCGACTTCACGCTCAAGCGCCCGCTGGAGCCTCTCTCTCTCTCTCTCTCTCCTGCCACTCGTTCCACGCTTCGTCTCGCAGCTTCGTCACCCGCCCGCCTCGTTCCGTCTCGGCTCAGTCAGTCTCACCGCTGGACGACCACCTACATGGCTCCCAACACGAGCAAGAAGCGCAAGCGAGGCGACAAGGGAGGAGGAGGAGGAGGAGAGGCGCAGGCGGCTGTCAAGCGGTTCGCGACCAAGGCTGGTGCCTACAAAGCCTGTGGGGAGAAGTTGCAGCAGATTGGGAGCTACAAGCTGCCGAGGAGGGATGAAGATGGTGAGTTTCGAGCGCTGTAAGGCGGGGGCTCGAGCAGAAGACGGCGAGCCATTGCAGGGAGAGCAAAGGGCGGGCGATGGCTCTACGGAGAGCAGAGGTGTCAGGAGGAAAAGCTGATCATCCTTCTCACAGATCCACTCGGCAGCCTTGAGGACCTCTTCACCCGCCTCGCGAGCAAATCGGCTGCAGGACTCTCTTGGACCGTCGTCTCTTCCTCGCTCGCAGGATGGTGGTCCGATCAAGACGTTGAGACCATGTCGGTGCAAGCTGGAGACCTCGAGCACCAGCAGACGGTCGACTTGCTCGTCGAGGTGTTCACGAGGGCGCTGGAGAAGGGATACGGTGGCGAGAAGAAGGTTGCTCTCTCGCTGGACGAGTTGACTGCTGTCTACGAATGGGTCGAGGACATTCTCACTGCGGTACAGAAGCAGAGCAAGGGGAAGCTCAAGCCTCGGTGAGTTCGAGCTGGCGAGTCTCGGCGATCTCGGCGATGGCGAAAGCTGACCCTTTCGCTTCCTCACAGTCCCGACTCTCAACTCGCTTCTCCCTCCGACTCGCGCGAGGACGCTCCTTCTCCAAGTCTCGGAGCCAGTCAGATCAAGAAGAAGGTTCGCATCGACGCCAACGTGCAAGTTCAAGCCATCGCCGAGGAGTCGGAGGGAGAGGAGGATCAGCTCGACTCGGAGGACGACCTTGTCATCGAGGCTCCTCCGCCGAAGCACGAGAAGCGGAATCGCAAGCCTTCAGCCCACAAGGCCAACGTCAAGCCCAAGCCACCCAAGCCGGGTCAGGGATCGTCGACCTCGGCGAAGGAGAAGACGACAGGCGGTCGTTCGGAGAGGGCTACCAAGCGTCAGCAGTCAAAGGAGGGAAGCACGAGCTCTTCGAGACCTAAGAGGACGCCTGTCGCTGCTCAGACACCGGTGCAGGCGGCGAGGAGGCGATACGAGGAGGGTAACGTCTTGATGGCGATGCTGCCCGAGCCCGCGCACTTCCGTTGGCCTGCGATGGTAAGTGGTTCGCTCCCCGAACGACTGCTAGCAGTGACTGACACTTGTGCCTCCCACAGATCCTCGACCGCAATTTCCTCCGCGACGCATCAAAGGTCGAAGGAGCCAAGACCGAGGATTCGTACCTCGTCTCGCTCATCCCTAGCGGTGAAAGGTGAGCGTCTGAAGTTCGTTTTGTCTACTGCAACAGTTCTCTCACACACTTCTCATCTATAAATAGGTACTGGATCGCTCCCTCGGCGCTCAGCGCCCTCGGAAAACCTCGCGCGCCCGCCGACCTCGTTGCCAGCGAGGCTCGCGAGTTTGCCCAAGCCGTCGCCCTCCTCCAGGATGATGCGGAAGAGGAGCTGCAGAGGTGGATGGACGATGAGCTTCAGCGTTGAGGTGTTTCCAGATGGAATGCAGTTTGAAGGAGGGGGGTCGAGTTTTGAGCTCGAGCGCCGAACGCCGAGGCGGGGTGATGGAACAGTCTCGATTTTTCGACGAAGTCAATGTTCGAAGTACAAGCTTGCAATTTGCCCTTTGCTGTAGCTTTTGCGTCCTTGAGAGAAGAGATTCGCTCGTTGCGACGGTGAGCGCTCGGCGCGCGCTTCGTCCGCGATTGACTTCTCTACCAAGGTGTGCGAGAGCTTGACAGGCCGCATAGATAGCTTCAAAGAGCTTGTCAGCCTGCTGTAGGCCACCTTGAGCAACAGCGTGACCCCTCACCGCTGTCAAGCTCGCGCGGACGAGCTCGATCCGTTCTTGCCCTCTTACCATCTCCTCGCGACAACAACTCGAGTTACCTCTTCGTGCTAGCGACCTACGGCAAATCGCACGGCAGCAACAGTATGGCTCTCAAACACAAGGGACAACGCCAAGCGACCAAGAAGGCTGCAGCTCAGCCTCGAGCCCCTCCCGTCAACCAGTTCACGCGCAGAAAGGCTGCCATGGACAGCACCAAGCAGCTATTGAGGCGCATGGACCACGTTATTTTGCCTGTTCGCGATGACGACAGTGAGTTCTAGCTGGCTACACGGACGGCAAGCTGAGGAAACCAACGGAGAGCTCACGCGCGACCGCCTGCAGTTCCCGAGACGGCGCTCGAAGTCGTCCTCGGTCGTCTGCGCCACAAGACCGCCCTGGAGTTTGAGCTGCTAGCTCAGTCGTTCACCACCATTTGGAGCAACCGCGCCGTCACCAAGATCAAAGTCGTTTCGGCGGACGTCCAATTCGAACAGCCCGTGAAGCTCTTCGTCCAACTCGTTCGTCAAGTGCTCGATGCTGGATACGGAGCCGACGTCGACAAGAAGAAGGAGCTCAGTCTCGCCGACCTCAACACCGCCTTCGAGTGGGTCGAGGCTGTCTGGAACGAGGTCGAGAAGCTCGCCGAGGAGGAGGAGAAGCTCCCCGCTGACGAGTGAGTCTGCTCTCTCTATCATCACGTGTGACAAAAACTGGGGAATTATCGATTGGGCAAGAGCTGATTTCGGGTTCGCCCTCACAGCGGCGCTTCGCCCTCGCAACTCGCCTCGCCCGAACCTAGCGACGCCGGCTCGACTACGCGCAGCAAGAGCAAGACGAAGAGCAAGGACAAGGGCAAGTCCAAGAACAAGAAGCCCATCTCCAAGTCCTACTCTTCCTCCTCGGAGGACGACCCCGAGCAGCGCGACGAGCTCGAATCGGAAGATAATCAACCCGCGCCTGCTCAGTCGACTACCAACGGCAAGAAGAAGGTTGGCGTCAAGGCTGTCAAGGTCGCTGATGCGAAGAAGAAGGCTCCTGCGAAGGGCCAAGCGGCCGCGAAGGGCAAGACGGCGGCGAGGAAGAGCAAGGCGGGCTCGACCGAGGACGAGGAGGAATCGACGTCGAGGAGGAAGTCGACCCGCCAGCCCACTCACACTCAGACGGCGAAGGAGGCGGCCAGCTCGAAGCCTCGCTACTCGGATGGATGCGTCTTGCTCGCGACGATTCGCAACGGCCTGAAGTGGCCTTGCGCCGTGAGTGTCCTTTCCGAGCTGCGCTCCCGGATTCGCTCGCTGACGGCTCTCCTCTCTCGCCACAGATTATCGGTGAGGACAACGACGACGGAGGAGACGGCAGCAAGATCTACGGAGAGCACCACCCCGATGACTACCTCGTTCAGCTCCTGCCGAGCAGGAAACGGTGAGTCTGCCCCGAGACATCCCGTCCCTCCGAGTTTGACGACTGATCACACCTCCTTTTTTGCTCCATAGCTACTGGGTCTCGCCCGGCGATACTTATCCCCTCCCCACCAAGTCCAAGCGCGAGGTACCTTCCGGTCTCAAAGCTCAAGAGAAGGCCGATTACAAGGCCGCGCTCGAGCTCCTCGACGTTGACCTCCGTTTGGATAGGTGGCTCAATGATCGCGACCCGGACGCGAGCGATAGTGACGAGGAGGACGAGGAGGAGCAGCCGGCGGCGAAGAAGGCTAAGAGGGAGTGAGGTGTTCGGGAGTCGATGCGCTTGTGTACCCCCGCTTGATCATACGTTCTCGTTGTGCTTGCTTGAAATAAGCTGTGGTTTGTGCAGTCAGTTCTTCCTTGCCTTTGAAGGCGGCGTAGGAGCGAAAGCCGAGCAACTTGACGAGCGCCGAGCAGATTGATTCGCTTCTCTCGCACCATCCGCTGATAGGGACGCCCCGACCAGAAGATAGAGATCTGAACCCGATCGTTTGGTTTCTCCTGACCTCTCTCACGAGTCCTGCACGACGGCAGGACAGCTTCAGCACCCCAAGCTCGGCGAAGCTCTCTCTTCAACCGGTGGGGGCTCTTGTAGCTTGCTGGAAAGCACTGTGTCTTTTCTGAGCAGGCTAAAAGTATCCCCAGCCGCTTGTCACCCTTTTTGCGCCAGCTTCGTACATGCTCAGCGCGGGGCCGCCGTGAGGTAATAGTGTTTCCTCACTGTTGGTCCGTAAAGCGTGAGAATCCGCGAGCGAGCATCCCAGCCCTCTCGCGAAGAGAGTCTCGATCGAGTGTCTGGCGCCCAGGCGCGAGCCTCAAATTTGAGGCACTTTGGACCCCTCGCATCTGGCTTGATTTTCTCCCGCGACTTCACTGGCGAGATCTGAGACGCGAAGTGCACGAACTACTCAATCCTCAACTCAATAGCCCGCCTGAGCGGGTTCGAACCTCTCACCTTTCTTGCTCCTCCCACACCTCTCGTCATCTCGCTCCGTCGCTGCTCGACCGTCGACTGGGGCTACGCGCCGCCCTACGCTCCTACTAGACGTCACTACAGCCCGTTCTTTCCCCGCCAACGCTCAGTCAACACCGCTCGTCCAAGTCACTATGCCTCTCTCCCCGTTCATGCGCGACATCTCTGCAGCCTACGATGCTGAGGTGCAGGATGAGCTCAATCGCACAGAAAGGGGGATGAACGGTCTTGGGAGCCAGTTGGCGTATCTCGAACGCCCGCTGGGCTCTCTCGACCGTGTCGACGACGACGACGGTGCGGCGCAGGCTATGGACGTGGATGACGATGAGGGTCAGGAGCACTACAGCTCCAGGCAAGCTCAGATCGAAGCCGACGAACAATTCGCATGGTCGCTTGTGCAGCAGGAGGAAGCCGCCGCCGAGCTCGAGCGCATGATGACGAGCTACAGCGCTCTCTCTTTCGCTGCTCAGATCCCTGATATCGCTAGCAGCGGTGAGTCCCCGCTGCCGACTCCTCTCCAACGCCGAGCTGACGCCTCGCTCTTACTTCACAGTCGACCTCCTCACCAAGTTCGCCAAGGGAGCCATCCGCATCACTCGTACGCCCAACCGCCAGCTCCGCAACACGCCCAACACCATCCGCCTCGACGAGATCTGCCGCAAGGACGCCCTCGAGTCGATGTGGATGTCCTCCTACCTCTTCGCCGAGTCCGAGATCTTCCCTTACCTCCCCTTTTTCGGCTCAGGACCCCACGCATCGAGGGATGCGCCCGTCTACATCTCGAGGGAGATCGACGCCGACCCGATGAGGAGGATCTTGGCGAAGCAGCTCGGCGTCGCAGAAGAAGACTTCAAGACCAAGGTTCCGCTCAAGGATCTCGACACTCTCGCCCCCGTTCTCGCTGGCATGTGGACAAGTTACGGCGGCAAGAACTGCAAGATGATCTACCCTTGGGTGTCGGGGATCTGCCATTCGAAGGCGATGGTCATCGAGTACCGAGACTGCCTTGTCGTCTGCATCACCTCGTCGAACATGATGAACATTGACCTGCAGCTCGGAGATAACGTGCGACCTCTCGCTTCTATCGTTTCTCGGATCACCTCTGACTGGCTTCCCTCTTTCCTCTCACTACAGGCTTACTGGATCCAAGCCTTCCCTCGCCTTCGTCCCGGCCAGCAGCACGTCGAGCACGACACCGAGTCTCGCCTCTTCGAGCACATGGAAGCTCTCGACGCTCACGAGTTCGTCGACCGAGTCCGCGGCAAATTCGACTTCTCTGCCTGCCGAGTCGACCTCTTTACCTCCGAGCCCGGTACCAAGAAGGGACGTCAACTCGAGGAATTCGGCATGCTTCGACTCTCTAAGCTCGTGAGGGAAATCGTCCCCTCGAAGACGCAGAGGAAGCAGCTCGCCATCGAGGTCTGCGCCGGCTCGATTGGCACGCTCAACTCGGCCTGGGTCGCTCAGACGCTCCACTTCCTCTCCGGCGGCAACCCTTCCAAGCCTTTCCCGAGCCTCAACACCGCCAACACCCCCAAACCTACGACGCCTCTCACCATCGTTTACCCCTCGGTCGAGAACGTCCACCGCTGCGACCCCGACGCCATCCAAGCCGCCAGCAACATCGGCTGCTCTCTCAACGGCAAGGACTACGAAGACTGGCTCGGCGCGCCCGCCTGGATCCGCGACTACTTCCACGAGTACATCTCCAAGGACCGAGGTCGTCTCTTCCACCTCAAGCAGCTCCTCTGGCTCGCTCCTTCGACCTCGGCTTCCTGCCCTCCTCCCCTCATCGCCTTTGGATCCGCCAACTTCTCGCAAGCCGCTCTCGGAGTCGTCGAGCGCCTGCAGAACGGCGAGGCCAAGATCACCATGAAGAATTTCGAGCTCGGCGTCGTCGTCAAGGGCAAGGATTGGGTCGAGATGCTCGAGAGGGGAAGCTCGTGGGAAAACGGCATCACCTACCAACGCTCGGCGCCGAAGTACGCCCTTGGAGCAAAACCCTGGAACTCTCCCGCCTGGAAGGGCAAAGCTAAGGAGTGATGGAAGAGGACGGGGAGTCGCTGGGGAGTGGGGCTTTTTTGCTTGAGGCAACGCATGCTTGCTTTCGCCTTTGATATCTTCTCGTTTCGCTCGTAGTGCTTTCAATGTTGATGTACATGCTTTTCGCTTCACTTCCACAAGCAAGGACGAGTACTGGCGAGTGAACGGCGATGAGCGAACGGCCTGAACGGAGCCTCGAACGAGTGAGATAGGTTCGAGTAGTATTACGACAACGCTCGCATCTAGCGGCAGATCCAATCATTTGCCAATCGCCAAGTTGACCACCTCTGGCTCCTCGAGCAGGAGCAGAACGAAGGTTTGCCGTCGCCGAGGGACCGAGGAAGAGAGGGAAAGAGGATCGGGCGTGGCGGAGGGGTCGGGACGAAGGATGACGGTGGAGAAAACGACCGCTGCACAGAAACAACGTGGATCAGCGAATGGTACGCGAGGAGCGGGCGCGGACGAGAGGAAAACCGCCGAGCGAGCAACCGACTCACCGAGACGAGAGATGCGAGCCGCTCGCTCTTTCGGGTGTTCGACTTGTTTGACATAGACCTTGAGGAAGCCAATGAGGTAGATGAGGAGGTTGGCGTGCTGTGGGAAAGGGTGATGGGCGGTCAGCATCGAAGCTTTCGCCGAACGAACGCGGAGCGAGTGAAGCCAACTCACAATCGCCGACAGACTGCGCACTACAGCGTACGCCTCTTCCCTCTTCTCCACCCTCAATGCCCTCGAGTACGTCTTGAACGTCACCAGCGGTTCTGGTAGGGCCTCCAGCCATCGAAGGAAGCAGGTAGCCATGCTGGCGACGCCGAGCTGCTCCTGCGTGAGTGTTCTTGTTGAGGTGGTGGAGCTGGTTGAGGCGGAAGAGTCGGTTCGAGGTAGCGGAGGGGTGACGAAGGGCCGACGGGCTTTCTCGGGCGAGAGTGGAACGACGCCCATGTCGCCTCCTTCGTCGAGCGGCTCCTCCTCGAGTGCTAGACGAGCGAGTTCGTTGAGGGCGTCGTCGGATGGTGGCGGAGAGGAGGGAGGCGGTTGGCTGGTGGGACCAAGGAGCCGCTCGAGAGGGAAGACGCCGCCCTGCGATGCGAACGGAGGAATGAGCTCGGGTTGCGAAATTAGAGAGAAGAGTGACGACTCACCGTATCGAGAGCCTCGCGAATGAGGTCCACAAGCTCCGAGCTTCCCGATGCGAGGAAGAGCTCGTCGTCCTCAAGCCCGTACTCGGCGAGAAAATCCAGCATCCTCGACGCGGGCCGCACCACGCTCATCTTCTCCCCTCCTGCGTCGACAGCAGCATCCGCCTTCTGCGCCATCGCCTCCAACTTCTCCCCCTCGACCTCCCTGATCGGATCCAATAGTCTCCCGAGCCGAACGAGCGAGTTGGCGAAGCAAGTCCGCTCATACTCCCGCGCCGAAACCGAGAGGAACAGGTCGCGCTTGTCGATGGAGAGGATGAGCAACTCGGAGAGCTCATCCTCCGGTCGAGCGGCAAAGTTGAGGCGAGGAGCGGTGGTAGCGTCGACGTTGATGGTGAAGTTGACGAGGGACTTCTCGCCGGGGAGGATGAGACCGCTCGTCGGCGTGACCGAGAGCCAAGGCGCGGTGAGGGCTGTAGCTCCAGGTCGAAGGACGAATGACCACTGCGCGATAACACTGCCAACGTTCAAGACTTCGATCGACCGAGTCTCGGGGCGGAGGTAGGCGATGGTACCGAATTCGACGGAGGGCGAGGGAAGGATCTTGACCTCGGGAAGGGCGTCGTTCTCGAACGAGTCGAGCTCGTTGAGCGTGTCGGTCATGAGCTCGCTCCGCTTCTCCTCGATGACGGTGCAGACCTGCGAAGGGAGGTCGTCAGCTGGCGAGCGTCGGAGCGAGACGCCGAAGGGAAGAAAGGACTCACTTGCACCTGGAGAAGCGAGGAAACAGGACGATGATCCGACAGGAGGATGTCGTGGTGCGCCTTGTAGTACAGCGACTCGACAGTCCCCTCGTGCCATGAGAGCCACTGGATCCGATCCGTCCACGAGGGCGTGCGGAGCTTCTCGCTCGAATCGTACCCTCTTGCTTTGCCGGGGTCAAGCTTGAACGTCGGCGCGAAGGTGATCTCGGGTTCCTCGAAGTCGGCGAAGGCGAGGCCGTGCTTCTTCTGCAGCTTGAGCTGGTCGAACTTGAGCAGCATGTCCCATTCCTCACGCTCGACCATCTGCAGGACTTCATCTCGCGGAAGGTCTAAACGATACTGTAGAGGGGTAGGTCAGCTGGCTTCTCTCGAAAGAGTCAGAGAAGAGCGCACGTTGAGATCTCCGAGCCAGAAGAGGTGATGCGAGTCGTAAACGCCGACCGAGCGAAAGGGTCGTTCGACATCGTGCCGGAGATTTGGAAGCCATGGGTCTCGGGACGCTCCCTTCTCGAGAGGAAAACCGAGGTACTTTGTCGTATCGTGGAACATGGTATTACGAGCCTCGACCTGGTTGGTGAAGGCGGCGAGATGCGAGTTGACGAAAGTGAGCCACGAGTCCTTGTACCGGAGCCGGATCGCGACGCCGCCCTTGTTGGCCATAAGACCCATGATACCGGTGGCGAGAGAGTTGGAGGTGACGGAGGTGATGTGCTGGGCCGAGTCTTTGAGAACGTAGATGATCATGAGAGCACCGACTAGTTGACGAGAGTGGAGCTGTAGGAAGCCGAAAGATCAGTCGCGCCGGTTGAAGGTGATGAGAAATCTTCGGCGCACCTTCTGGTAGCGTGCTGCTCGCTCGCCCAGTCCCGCCTCAATTGCTTCTCTCCAACATTCCTCGCGACGGGAGGTATACCGGACCATGGCCTCTGTCGAAAGGTCAAACTCTTGAAAGCTGAGCTTCACATTAGCGAACATCCATCAGATTGAGAACAGAGACGAAGAGCTTGCCCAAGGACGAGCAACTCGGCTCCGTCGATGTCGGCGAGCCACGGCGTGAGGTCGGCGCCGTTCGGCAGCGTGTCGTTGACGTTGAACGTGGTAGTCCAGATCCTGTGATATGCAGGTCAATACAGCAGCTCGGTGAAGACCAGCTTAGGCCCTCACTTGATGTCCTCCTTCAGCGTGAACTCGTCTTCTCGGCTGCTGAGACGATCCACGACCCACTGCGAGCGCTGGTCTGCAGCTTCGGACTCCCTGACGTCGGGCGTATCGAATGGCGAGCCATCGGCGTTCCAGTCGATAGCGCTGAGACCCGCGCGAAGAGCTGCGGAAGCGAGAGAGCGGTCAGCTTCGGGCGCCGGAGGACGAAAAGCCCAGCAGCTGCTCACCCATAGGCGACGAGATCCGCATAGAGTAAGCGCTGGAGACGGCCGAGTCGAAGCGAGCGAGCGTCTGGTTGTCCGAAGCAGCGTCCGAGTCGTGCGGCGCGTAAGCTGCGAGCCAGCCGTGACTCGGCCCTCCCTCCTTCCACTTCTCCGACTCGGCGATGCTTGCCAATCGGCGAACCTCGGCAATCAAGTCAGAGAGAGCTCCCAAGTCGTCTGCGAGGACCGAGATGCGGTCGTTCTGAGGCGAGCCGAAGGTGATGAGGAAGCGAGACCGCGCAGTCGAGGCATCCGCTGCCGAGTCGGTTTGCTGGATGCTGAGCTTGAAGTCGGAGTAGAGGGGGATAGTGGCGACGATGATGGGTGAGGTCGGTCGACGAAAGACGATGAGACTATGAGCGAGAGAGGTCAGCTTCTAGCCGAGGGTCAGATCCGAACAACTCACGCTGCTTCTTCCGGACCGCTGGCCGTGTTACTGATGACTCCTAGACTTCTCCGAGCGCCTTTATGTTTTGGAGCAGCTCCGTTCGGATGGCCTTGAGGCGCCTCGAGGACGTCGGCGGCGAACTTGGCGGTCTCGGTCGGCTGGAGCAGCTTCTGGAGAGCGGTACTATAGTCGCAGAGAGAATAAAAAGGTCAGCTGAGTGATCTGGCTGATGACGAGTGTCAGCTAAGCTCACTAGACGGCGAGTTCTGCCATCGCTGCTCGGCGCAGGCGAGGCGAGGTGAGAAGAGGCGAGGTGAGAAGAGGCGAAGGTGCGGTGCGAGTTGGTAGAAGGTCGAGTGGAGAGTCTCAAACGTGAACTGCAGGTGAACAAGAAGGTCAGCAGGCTGCAGCGCGCCATGAATGGGCTGAAAGCAGCGAGGCGAGTCCTGTCGCCGACCCAACGCCGCGTGCCGCAGCGAGACAGCAGGAGCTACTCCTCCGAGTCAAGATGTACATATTACTCGGTCCTGCGCGTCTTCCGCTGCCCTGCCGAGCGACGGCCTCCGCTTCGCTTATGGCGCCAGCCGTGGCAGCCCGAGCTTCCCTCTGGCCCAGAGAGCTCGCTGGCTGCCGCACTTGAGGCTCGGGCACTCTGAAGCTATCGCCGTCGCCTACTGTAGCCTCCTGCGCACTCTGCGCCCCTAGCCTGCTCCTCAAATCGTCCCAAAACGGCTCAGCTCGGACGCACCTCTGGTTTACCTCGTTTGACGCTAACCTGCAGACTGGCTACTCCGCCAATTCGACGAGGTGACCTGGGCTACCGAGCCCCTGCTCTAGCTGTCGCGAGGGATCTGAAGGGCGAGAGCGATGTCTCTGGGGAGGGGCTGGCGACGAGGTGGTCGAGGGTCAAAGAGGGGAAATCGACGGGTAGGGCGGAAGGGGTAGTTTGAGGCGAACGCACTTCCTGTACCGCTGGCTGAACGAACGGGCCGTCGAGAAGCTGAGGCGAAGAAGACGAACGAGAGTGAGCGGGAGAGCTGCTTCGCTGCGAAGTGCGAAATGCGCGTAGGTCGCTGGCGCTGAGAAGAAAGTACATCGTCTCTGAGGCAGTCAAGCAGAGTAATAACTTTTCGCAGAGTCTTGGGCGGCTCGGGAACAGTGGTACGAGCTACCATCGGCTCCTCTCGAGCACCGAACCCCCCCTCCTCATTTCTCCTTTTCTAGTATTGTCCTCCAGTGATGCGGCAGCTGTACTAAGCGTAGAGTTGGATTTACCAACTTGTACAGCTATCCAGTGTCAGTATGGGAAGAGAGACGACGAGGATCACGAGCGAAGTGAAGCGCTTCGTGCTCGGCGAAGGCTAAATCTTTTTTGTAACCGCCGGTCTCGGGAATGCCCTCGGCAATGACAAATGCGATGATGGTGCAGAACAAAACTGTGCCCAACCAGCCCCCCCAATGAATGGCCGAGCTGCAGGATTCGGCGTTAGCGAAGGCCGAGCTGCCAGGTCACAAGTGGAGGGAGAACGTACTTGGAGACAAGGTGACGAGATCCACGGAAGAGGCGAACAAAGATGTACTTGGCAGGAAGGTGAGTGTAGCTGTAAATGAACCAATGCAAAGCATGAGCATGGTGGTCTCTTCAGAGCCGCGCCGAACTGCTCGGCTTTGGCGCCAAGACTCACATGACGGCTCCGACGATCAAGGCAGGGATAGCGAGACCGTAGCAGATCTTTGCGAGAAGAGGACCAGCACTGCTGAGAGCAGGCGAGGCGACGTAGTCGCCGCAGAAGTCTGTAGGATGCCGGGAAGTCAGCGACAGCTCGGCGCGGAACAAGATCGCGAAAAAAGCACAGTAAACGACGGCTCCTATGACCGCGTAGACGGTGGTCACGTTCGGATCATGGTTTCCTTCCTTTACAGCCTTGAAACAACGCCACGATGCTGTGAGGTGGTAAAAGAGATCAGCGAGCTCCTTTGTCGATGTCTGATCCTGGCTATCCTCGGCCGAGCTCACTGTTCTTCAGTGAGCTCTAGGTGGGACTCACCTAGCGATCGGATTCAGCGAGGAAGAAACCGCCGTCCAGGGTCTGGACAGACGAGAGGAGAGCTCCGACTGGGAAGTCTTCGCCGAGGGCGGAGGGCTGGGTTCGTTCAAGACGTACGCATAGAGCTAGAGCCCGAATGCATCGTTCTTCTTTCTCAATGGAGATTTCTCCTCTCCACCGTTACCCTCCAACAAAGAAGGAAACGAGGGTGAGCCACGCAAAGCGAAGCAAGTGCCGAGACCTTTCGCTGCTTCGCCGATCTGCTGCTACACGTCCGCCCATCTCTCGCCGGGGCAAAAAGCGGTGATAATAAACTGATACATGCTTGCAACGATATATACAGTGTCACAAACCCGTCTAACTCTAATCGAGTCTCCCAGCCCTCTTTCTTCGGCGATCTCTATTCCTACTGCTCTACGAGTTGTCGGCGCAAGGGAAAGCGCTGAGCGACTTTCCGGCGTAGTCGTTGATAATTCCGACGATGGATCCATAGGTACCGAGGACCTATGACAGGAAAAGAGAGAGGGAAGAGAGATAGAGAGGGTGATGGGGATCGAGAAGACGAGATGAGGGTCAGCGTGGTTCACGTAGTACGTTTGTATCAGAGAGCCTGAACGTACGGTGATGAGGGAACCGGCGAGGATAACGAAGTAGTTCCAGCCGACGAGGAAGCGGTACTTGAACGACTTGTTCTGGCGCTTCTCAGCGTTGCGGTGACCCCAGTTGTTGTCGTACAGCCACATAGCGCCCATGGTCTGCATGCTCATGATCGTTCCGAACTGTGGTGAGTAGAGGCGTCAGTAGCGCTTCCAAGACGAGCGCCGAGCGCCGAGAGGAGACGAGCGCCAAAACGGGACGAGGACTCACGAGGGCACCAACTACGAGTGCGGAGGGAGTGGAAATGGAAGCAAAGGAAGTGTTAGAGAGAGTTCAGAAGTGCGCCGACCCTTCGGCGAAGGGAAGAAACTGGATTTTGACTTGCCCAATCCAATCAAACCGCCGAACACGGGAATGCCCTCGGCAATGACAAATGCGATGATGGTGCAGAACAAAACTGTGCCCAACCAGCCCCCCCAATGAATGGCCGAGCTGCAGGATTCGGCGTTAGCGAAGGCCGAGCTGCCAGGTCACCGTGGAGGGAGAACGTACTTGGAGACAAGGTGACGAGATCCACGGAAGAGGCGAACAAAGATGTACTTGGCAGGAAGGTGAGTGTAGCTGTAAATGAACCAATGCAAAGCATGAGCATGGTGGTCTCTTCAGAGCCGCGCCGAACTGCTCGGCTTTGGCGCCAAGACTCACATGACGGCTCCGACGATCAAGGCAGGGATAGCGAGACCGTAGCAGATCTTTGCGAGAAGAGGACCAGCACTGCTGAGAGCAGGCGAGGCGACGTAGTCGCCGCAGAAGTCTGTAGGATGCCGGGAAGTCAGCGACAGCTCGGCGCGGAACAAGATCGCGAAAAAAGCACAGTAAACGACGGCTCCTATGATCGCGTAGACGGTGGTCACGTAGCTCTGACAAAGGGCAACAGTCTTGGGGAAGTCGCTGGGCTTGCGCATTCTGTAGAAGAAAAAAAATCAGCGAAAACAGTCCTCGCCGAAGGAGGCGAAGCGAGCTGAGCGTACTCGGCGACGACATTGAAGAAGGCGGGCGTTCCACCGAAGGCAACTGTAAGTATAATCCGGTCAGCCGATCTGTAGCGCCCCCCACTACTTGTCTACTCACAAACAAGCGTTCCGAGAGCAGCGCCGGCTTCGGCCCAGGTGCAATGAGCAAAGAGTTGGAAGTTCTTGTCCCAAATCTCAGGGAAGGCAGGAGCGGCAGAAGGGCGGTCTTGAGCTCCGACAGCGGCCGTGAGGGTGATAATCGCGGCCATGATGGAGATGAGGCCGACCCAGCCGAGGAAAGATACTCGGTCGAGAGTCTGAATAGACGAGAGGAGGAAGACGACGATGGCGGCAACAACGACAAAGACCACAGTGCAAGTTCCGTGCTCGGAGAGCGTGTTGAGAGCGATGGAGACCTGCAGAAAGGACGGAAATTAGCTCGGCGAAGTCGACAGATCCTGCGCACTGGTCAGATCTGGCCTCCGAAGCCTTCTCTGCAAGCCACACAGGACCTTGTCTGCAAGCCAAGCAAGCTGAGAATGACTCACTCCGAGCATACCCGAGCCACTGATCATGATCATGTAGAGGAAGAAGGCTCCGCCGAGCAGCTCGCGACCGATTCTTCCGCCAAAAATGTATCCGACATCAGCGACACTGTGAACCTGGAGTAGACCGGAAGAGTTGGAGAAGAACATGCGAAGAGGGAAAGGAGAGGAAACAGAGGGAGCCGAAGGGGAGGAAGGAGCACGGAAACCTCGGTCAGCAGCTGCTCGGCTTCTCGGATAGGTGGAAGGCCTTGTAGTCACCTCGGGATGCTTCAGCTTGAAAGTACCGACGACGAATGAGCTCCAGCTGGTGATCACTCCGATGGCAAACAAGGCAATGAGCCCAGGAATGAGACCGATGGTCGAGAAGACGGAAGGGATTCTGCGCGGCAAAGGAAAAGGGTCAGCAAGCGATGCTTGGGTTCGGCCAGAACAGAGTAGACTGCAAGGCATGACATACCCGAGAACACCGAGGCCGATCTGAGCCTTCATCAGAAGCACACTGGCGTGGATCCAAGAAACGTTGGTGTCTGCATAGAGGTAAGCGCGACGGGTACGGAAGGTGGTCAGCCGACGAGCGAGAAGAACGACAACGACAGACGGTTGTAGCTCACAGTTGGGAGCACCTTCCTCAACCTGGCCGAACACTCCGTCGGCGTTCTGCTGCACATCAGCGTTTCCAGCACCTCCAACCGAGATGCTGACCTCCTCCTCGTCCTTAGACTTCTTGTCGTTGAAGAAGGCCATGGTCGTTGACGATGAGTAGGGTGGTAGAGGGACTTGAGGGGGCGGACGTAGGTGGCGCGCGAAGGGCGAGAGGCTGGCGGTGGTCGAAAGGGGTCGCTAGGTGTCGAGTGAGGATGGGAGAGGAAGGAGAGAGAGAGAGAGAGAGGCGGAGAAGATTGCAACTAGTGATGGGGAAGATATCAAGGAGGGCGACAGCTCTGTGGGGGCAAGCCAGCGACTTTTCTCCCGATGGTTGCCGAGTAGCTTGGCTCGTTTTTTTGAACCCGTGGATGCGTCAAGACACGAAGAGGTCATCGATGCACATGAATAGAGATCTACCTTTGCTTCCGACGGGAACTTGATCTGCAGCAGAACCTGCTTTTTGCAGCCTCGACTACAAAAACCTCTCTCTCTTCGGAGTGAGCAGAGAGAGCGGTGACGGCGAAGCTCGGGGTAGCAAGGTGTACAGATAGCAGCCATCCCCAGATTGCCGAGGGAGACGAGGGCAGGTCGCTTCGGCGAGACAGGTCACGGGACCAGGGCGCGGCAAACGTGCAAACGGCCGCCGAAGGGATCTCATCTCCTCGACCGGATCAGAGTCAACGACGCTCACTTCCCTGTAGAGGGCGACAGAAAAGCTTCGTGTATAACTTTCTGTACCTCCCTACACCCCCCTCACAGACCTCACTGCTGGCTAATCTCTTCGTTGGAGCCCCCAAGCTTTTGTCGGTGAAGCTCGCCTCATCTCGGACTCGGCGGTCATTCCGTGCTTGGCCAGTTCGTTGCGAGGCTCTATCCACGAATGTGGTGACCCAGCCGCCCACAAGCGCAGGCTGCGTAGATAGCAACCGTCTCGTTCGTCCCTCCGTCCAGCCAACGACCTGGTGGTCGCCGAGCACGAAGTCAAGACGGTTCTCGGCGACTTGCTCGTGCTGAAGCCTTGCTCACCTCTCACGACAGCAGTATGTAGTGCCGTCTCTCTCCCTTCCGATTCACAGTAGGGGGAAATCATGGAGATGCATTACAGCTCGGCCTACATATCGACGTCTCTTTGCTTCTATTGATGTCGCCTGGAGAACCTTCCCCGCCGGGACGGCTTCTTCTTCCTTGCGCGAACTCTATCGCTATTTCCTAACGACGCGACGGATCCCTTTCCAATACGAGGGGCTGTGATGAGAGCAGAGCACGCGAGGATGCGGAGGTCAACCGGCGGATAGCTGGGGCGGCGAAGAGGGGGAGGCGAAGGTCAAAGTGGCTTGCAAGACCTGGTACTGTAGTGAAGGTGGATGAACTGGAGTAGAGTGAGAACGCCGGTCAACGAATCTGAATCCTGTGGATCGCGCGAGACAGGACTCGGCGAAGGCGCTTGGCGAAAGAACTCACATGAAGGATCCGACGACGAGGGCGGGGATGTCAGTACCGCAGAAAGACTCCTCTCGTACAAGACTCAGCGCTCTCGAGGGCAGGTGAGGCAACGTAGCCGCCGCGTGGAGCTGTGAGAGGAGAGAGATCAGCCACGGTTCGGCGACGACCAAGAAGCTCGAAAGCTCACCGTAGAGCACCATACTTCGACAACACGCCTCACGCCTTCCTTTCGCATCAACGAGCTCAAGTTGCCCGTAAAAGAGGGCGTTGTTTGGCCCAGCTCGGCGAGCAAACTACACGTTCGGCGCTCCCTCTGAGCTCCAAGGACACCGCCCGCTACAGCTTCGGGTTGAGCGCCACCCGCTCGCTGGTTGTTGGTGCGTTCGGGGCTCAGCAGGCGGCTGCTTTCCCCTTGTCTCCAAACATGGGTCGACGAGCGAGCGAAAGAGCTGGCGGAACACGGCGATGAAGTGGGGGCGAGAGGGAGGGGAGGGAACGGCCGGGAGAGCCCGTCGACTGAGGTGTTAAAGGGGATGGTAGAGAGGGAGGTTTCGCCGACAGCACGAAGAGGAGGGGCACGACGTTGACGACGTGAGTGTCCCGTGCTCCAGAAACCGTCGAGACGCGTTCCTTCTTGATGTCGTCGCCGAAGAAAGCCGAGTTCTCCCGTCCAGCTCAAGCTGCACCCCAGCTGTTACCCCACGCTCCCTGCTTCCCGTCGCTTCCTGCAGCCGCGCTCGGTCGGAGGTCGGTCTTCGTGCTTCGAGGCTAGGATGAGAGGATGCGGAGCCACGTCGGCCTCGTCATAATGATAACGAGATGGCGCCGAGGCGCTTCTGAGCAGCAGCGAAGCCTACAGCCATTGGGAGAGCCGCTGAAGCGCTGGCGAATCGCCGGGAGGAAGGTTGGCTTTGAGCTGCAGTCGACGCGTCCAGCTTGCGCGCAGGCTCGGCGAGGAAGATGGGGAGCGTCCGTATTCAGCGAGGGTGGTGAGGCTGTAGCTGACTCGCTGGGCAGATCATCGGGGCTGAGTGACGAGATGAGCGAGTGAGCGGGAGGAGGGAGAAAGACCTCGAGTCGTTCGGAACTCAAGAGAGCTCGAGCCGGTGAAGCGCTTGGCCGCGGCCAAGGTCATCAAGTGTGTAGCGTGGTGGAGCTCGCAGGCTATACATTCGTGATTCTTTTAACATTTCGCTTTCGAGTTTGTGCTCGAACCCCCCACCGCTCCCGCGGGCGTAGCTTTCTCGGCGTCGCGCTCGTGACCTGCTTCTCTGAAGGCTCTCGAGAAGCTGTAGACCTCCCCCGTGATTCTTAAAGCGGGTGACTACCGCAGAATCTGACTCCGAGGTCATTGCTGACTTGCAGCGACAGTCACAGATGCTCGGCGCCCGATTCAGCTCCTTGATCTCTCGGGCCCAGTAAGGTGCAGGAGAGCTCAGAACGGGGCCGAGTGAGCAGTCACAGCACGCAAAATTGATTCCCATTCTTTACCTGCCGTTTCAGAGGCCATCAGCGCCTGAGCCAGCGCGTTCTTGACGGCCTGCTCGGCGTTTGCCTGACTGCTCGCTTACCCTTGCTCTAGAGCAGGCTCGGCTTCGACCTCACAAAGTGTCTTTTGAGAAGTCAGGCATACTCCTCAAACTGTCTACAGATCGACCTGGCGGAGTGAGGTCTCTCTCTGGCCCCCCTTCCCAACCCCTCCTTTCGCCGAGCTCTCGCAGACGAGGTCGCGCTCGTCTAGCAGGACGACTGATGGAAGCTTTCTGATCTCAGATTATTATGGAGTCTGTCCAACCCTTTCAGACTACCCTCTCGCATCTCTGGCTCTTGCAACAGCTGCGTCTCGGCAATCCTCGACTTGGACCCGTGCGAAATGGCGCTCACTCCTTCAGTGACGCGTAAATCGACCTCCCAAGCCGCAGAGCGGCTTCTTTGGATGTCGAGGGATCGTCCAAGAGTGGGCAGGGATCGCAGGACAAGTGATAGGCTCGACTTGGCCTGCTCGGCGATAGCTAGCGGTTCCATCCCTTCTCGCGCCGCCTCAGTATCCTATGCACGATGATTCGAGAGCAATGCACGTGTCAACAAAGAGCTATTTCTTGAGGTCAAGAGCATCTGGAGAAGCGGGAAGCGATGGGACGTCTTTCCCGAGCCTCGGTTTCGGGCGCCGAGGCCGAAGCTGACTTTTGCTTGGCCTCCTGCGTCTCTGCTTTTAATGTGACGAGCTGCATGTAAAGGTCAAATGGATTTATCTCTCACCTACTTGGCGTACCCAGATAAATTTAGGGGATGGCTTGCTACCCCGGCGCCTCAAGAACCTTCGCCGAGCAGACGAAGATCGCAGAACACCAGAAGAGAGGCCGGGGAAGCCTGGAGCGGCAGTTTGGGCATTGCAGTATTTGAGATCCGCGAATCCGACAGTACTCGACTGCTGTAGGCCTCCAGGAGAAAGCCGAACGCCGAATGGCGAGCGAAGCGCCGGCACTGCGCGACCGAATGTCCTACAGACTCCTCCAAAGTTGTCGAACGGGTTGAAACCATCATCTCAGACAGTGAGCAGGTCCGACTTGCCTGCAAAACTCGAGTCGGGGGCAACTCGAAAGGACGAGACTTCGCAGTGCGAAGCGCGCGTGCCCTCTTGCCTTCCGCCACCACTTTGTCGCCATGCAAACCGACCCGACGCCGCGTCCTGGAGCGGAGCAGCCTAACGCACTGGACACCGACACCTTGCCATCTCTCCCTCTCCCCCTACTCGCCGTGGAACGAGACAAAGCGGCCGAAGACAAGGCGCTGGACTCTCAAGACGAAGCATCGGACGAGGCTCCCGAAGATGTCGACGAGGAGTTCCACCGTACGTTGCAGCATACCGATTAGATGCTGGAGAACATGCTGACGCCCTTCTCCGATGTCCTACAGCCAAGCGAGGCAAAGCGAAAGCGGCCAAGGCTCCGCCAGCCAACAAGAGGCGCAAGACGAACGATGAAGCGGCGCTCAAGAAGCGCAAGGGTGCTCGTTTGGGTCGTCTAGAGGCCATGCTGCAGTCTCTTCCCGTCGAGATTCTCGGAGAGGTGAGCTACAGCGCTTGCAGTCAGAGCCCGACGCGTGGGCACGCGGGCTGGCATCTGACGCAGGAGGAGGGCTGCACTAGAGTAGTGATGGACGGAGCAGGACGATACTGACCACATTCTCGTCATCTTACAGATACTCTCGCACCTTCCCCCTCAAATGTTGATCCGTCTCTCGAGGATGGCCAAGGTCTTCCGCTCGCTTCTCATGTCCAAGACGAGCAGGGTCATTTGGAGGAGGGCCTTTGCCAACGACGGCATTGCAGAGCTCGAAGCTCCCGATATGAGCGAGCCGAAGCTGGCTTCGTTGATCTGGGACAAGGAATGCGAAGTGAGTTGCCGCATTCCTGTGCGCCGAGTCAGCCGGACTGATTGCTCACCTTGCTACGACAGATGTGCGGTCGCCAGAAGGTGCACAAGATCTGCTACGCCCTCCGCAAGCGCGTTTGCGACCCGTGCTTGAAGGCCAACCTCAACACGCCTCAGCAAATCAGCGCCGAGCACCCCGAGCTCCACCCCGACGTGTACAAGTGTTGCCCCTTCACCGACAGTACGTCGAGCTCCACCCTTCTCTATCGACTTAGCTGACCGTCGCACTCCACTGCAGCCCCTCCCTGCCGTGGCGGTAATTGGCCCGGAGTCTTCGGCCACAACTCGGGCCTCCAACTCTTCCTCGTCCCCGTCGTCCTCGCCGAGTCGGCCAACCTCACCGATATGGCTCAGAGGGATCGCTTGAACGAGCTGCTCGGAGGAGAGACGGAGGAGAGTCAGGTGCAGGCTCACGTCAAGCACTGCGAGGAGTTGCTTTCCAAGGCTGCGAAGGTGAGTTGTCGAAGGCGCAAGGACGAGAGCTGAGCTGACCCTCAGACACGCACAGGACGCCAAGATGCTTCAAGCGTGGCAACTCGACCACGACGGCAGCAGATCCAACAACAAACGTCAATTGAAGCAGGAGAGGGCCGCTACGTTCGTCGTCCGCCTTCCCTCTCGCCGACTTGACCTTCGCTGACCTCTCCCTCGCGTCACCAGGATCCGCAAGCACTGCGAAGCCGCCGGTTACGACGCCATCGACATCCATGTCGGTCTATCGCATACGTCGGAGGTCTACTCGCTCGTTGACCAACCCTACGCCCTCACCGACCGAGGTAAGCTCTCTTTCTCAGTCATTCGATCGCCTCGCTGACCTGTCTCCCCTCCACAGTCTGGCGCAAGATCTCCGTCACCATCTTCGCTCATCTCGACAAGGTCCACCAACTCCGTCTGGATGCCGAAGCTCGTCGTCTCGTCGAGGAGCAAAGGAGGAGGGAGCTGGAAGAAGAGCTGAGGCAGCAGCAGGCGAGGAGGTTGGGTGAGATTGTGGAGAGGATGAGGTCGCGCTTGACGAGTAGTGGGTATGGAGTGGGAGGTCAGCAGCAGCAGCAGCAGCAGCAGGGTGGATCGCAGGGCGTTGGACCGAGCTATGGCGGAGCGGGAGCTGGAGCGGGAGGAGGGTACGGCTACGCTGCGTCAGCGGGAGTGGACATCGGCAGGCCTATGTCGCATGAGGAGCGTGCTGTGAGTGTTCGTCTTCCTTTTCTTGATGAGTTCGAGCTGACTCGTTGTTTCTCTCAGCTCCTCCTCGTCCAGCAGATTGTCGAGCGCGCGCCGACGACGGGCTTCACTCTCGCCGACCTGCAGATTCTCGTGCGTTCGGCTCATCCCCACTGCTCTCGGGCAGGGTTCGCTGACGTCCCTCCTCATTCGTTACCAGGAAGCGGCCATGGCGATGTTGCCCGACCCCGCCGGATACCCTCCCGACGGCGGCGATGGCGCTGGCGCCAGGGGCTGGTTCTGATTGCTTGATGGACTCGTGCTTTCTGAATGATCTAGTACTTGATGTGTTTTCCGTGAAAGCTTGCAATTGCTCTGTCGTTTTGCCTCGTTTCTTTGAAGACCCGAAGCGGCGGGCGAGTTGAGTCGAGCCCTCGGCGTTCAAGGGTTGGCTCCCTGCTTCTCGCTCGTTCTGTGGTCTCTCGTCTTTCCTCGACCCTCAGCACCGACGTCGTATCGCTGGGAGCACACTACAGCTTTGCAGACCTTCCTTATCGCTCCACAACCTGACCCCACACCGCTGCGTCGTCAGCTCGTCTTCCGCCCTTCTCGACACCGAAGCAGCCTCCCCAGCAGCACGAGCAGGATGGGGCTATCAGACGTAATCGCACGCGCTCGCTCGGCCTCCGCCAACACTCGTTCGAGTACAGAGTGGTCCCCAGCAGAAGCGCTCCCCAGCGGTTTCCTCTCCAAGACGAGCAGCTACTCGCTCCCCGTCACCTCGTTCTCTTCACTAGAGTTTGAGACGGATAAACGTCAATGGTCCAAGGGAACGGTACTCTTCACTAGAGAGCAGGGTGGAGGGTTCGGTCTCCCAGCGTACGGAGCGGCGCCGCCAGCTCTTGACGGGAAGGAGCAGATGGGCGAGATCAAAGTCCAGCTCGAGGCTAGAAGTAACAGCGATCTACTGCTGAGCAGCGCTTGGAAAGTGCTTGTAGACGAGGAGGATCATGTAGTTCGTTTGAAGCTCGAGGTGAGTCGATTGCGAATCCGGGGAAAGGGGCAAGCTAACGCGCTAATCGTCTGCAGACCTCCGATTCCAGTCCGCTGGCCGCTGCACTCTCCTTCCACCTCACCTTCATCCTCCCCGCGGCTCTCACCGGCCTCAACGCCCTTCGCGTCAACTCGAACCGCTTCCGAGTCCTCTTCGACTCGTCGCTCGCTTCCAACTTCTCCGTCGCCTCCCTGTCGCTCCGGACTACGGACGCTCCCATCAGCGTCTCCCTCACCAACGCCGGGGATGTCCGCATCGTCAACGAGAACCTCCTCGACCCGAACAAGGGAGGCATCAAGACCACCGCCGATCTCGTTTCGGGTTCGGTGCAGGCGGAGAGCATCGCGTTGGAGGTGCAGAACGGAGCGATCAGCGGTAGTTACACTTCGACCGTCGGTCCCATTTCCGCCACGACCACCAACTTCCCCATCACCGGCTCCTTCACCGCTCGGACGACCCTCCACCTCTCGACTTCGAACTCGACCCTCGCCGGCGACTTTGTTTCCCTCGCCCCTCCTTCCAGCACGTCCTCTCTCGCGGGGATCAACATCGAAACGGCCCAAGGCAAGGTCGAATGCACCTGTCACTCCCCTTCCGGCGCACGAGTCCGCACCCAAAACGCTCCCATCCTCGGCTCTTTCTCCGTCGGCAACCTCCTCGTGCTCAAGACTACGCACTTCAAGATCGATACCAAGATTCGACTCCTCTCGCCGTCGTCTACCACCTTCCTCCCCGACACCATGGTCGGCTCCCCCACCCCCTCCGTCCTCTCGGCAGGCAGCACCGAGCCGCCCTCGTTCCATGAAGCCCTTCGTCAGGGAGCTAGCTCGTCGGGCGCCGCTGGAGGTACCAGTCGAGTACAGGTCCTCGCGGAGACTACCGAAGGCGCTGTCTCACTCGAGTTTGAGGATCATCCGGCCGATGTCGTGGCTTCGGTCGAGGCGAGCACGACGAGGGGAGGCAAGGTGGCCGTCAGACATCCTGCTGGATGGGAGGGTAGCTTCTCTGTACGTCTATTCTCGGTCTCCACTTTCTCTCGCTCTTCTGAGAATGACGGAACTCATGTCTCGATCGCTCCAACAGGCATCGACGAGCCTGGCGAGCACGGCTTCCCTCGACTTCCCCCCTTCCACTCTTCCCGGAAGCTCGAGCGCTACTCCTCAAGTCAACTACACCACAAAGAAGCGATCCGAGATCGCTGGGACGGTTGGAGATGGCGGCAACAGCACGAAGCTGGTCGGGACCAACTCGGTGGACATTGTAGTTGGTTGAGGGAAGGGTTGAGGAGCTCGGCAACGCCTTCAAGCGTTGTAATACTAGTGGAACTGCCTTTTGTACGCCTTTGGTGGCATCTGAGAGCTGAGGGTGCGCGAAGTAAGATCGGCTCACAGTTTGACCGAGCCTACGGCAAAAGCACCGAGCTCCAGTGGATTGCTTGGCGTCCCCTCTCGCTCTTGACCTTATACAGGCTGTGTCGGGAGTTATCCGAGAGGCTCGGAATGCCTTCCTGAGCCAGCGGCTGGCTCAGAAGGCAGCGCCGAGAAAAAAAAAGGAGAAACGGTCAAGGTGGAGAGCTGCAAACCCCCGGAGGTCTCGGGGGTTTTGCTGCAGCTGGGTAGAGGTGCTTTGAATGATTATCTGCCGCTCTCTCTCGGTTTCTGCAACTGTAAGCCGCTACCAAGGCGCCGCGAAGAGCTGCCTTCGCGCCTGCCTTCGGAGCGCCGGCCCCAGCTTGATTGTCACCAGTAGACATTCGTGACGTGCAAATCAGCTTATTCCCCACTTTTGTAGCTTAGACTGCCGCTCGGCTGCACCCTGGCAGCAGCGGCGCAACCTTCACGAGTCCAGGGGCGCTCCTCGACCTCAGCTGATCGCTTCCGAGCTAAGTTTCTTTTCCTCCTCCATTCTCGCTCGTTTGCTCCTGCCAGCTCGTCTCCCCGTTTCGCGTATCAGTAGAGGTGGTTCTCTGTAGACAAGACTCGCTCTCGACTTAGATCCTCTGTGCTGCCTTCCCTTCCGTAACGCCGACTTTCGCACGCCGCCTTCGACGCGACACAACAACAACCACAAGATGGGACTCTTGAACCGCCAGGACAAGGTGGTGGATAATGATTTTGAGATCTCTGTAGCAAGGCCCGAGGAGCCTGTACAGGAGCAGGGTGTTTTTGGAGCTGCCGAGGAAGGTGGAGTCAAGTGCGTTTCCTCCTTCCTCCTGCTTGGGCGTTAGCGGCTTACCGTCGCTCTTGAACAGCTACAAGACGGTCACCTGGCCCAAAGCGTCAATCGTTCTTCTCAAGGCGCAGATCGGACTCGGTGTACTGGGTAAGCGAGAGTTGCTTTCTGCCTTCGCCGAAGAAGAACAACATCGCCGAGCCGGCCAAGCTCGCTCATCTGGGGCGTTTCGCGGCTCTCTCCGGTCGTTGGGCGTCGCGACACTATTGAGCTGTATCACTACATTGATACTGCAGCAGCTGACCCGTCTCCCATTGCAACAGGCATCCCCTCCATCTTCCAAACCGTCGGACTCATCCCGGGCATCATCCTCCTTCTCGTTGTCTACGCCATGGCTTCCTTCAGTGCTTGGGCGATCCCTAGCTTTGTCAAGCGTCACCCCGAGGTGAGTACAGAGTCTCCCATCTATCCGAGCAGCCGAGCAGCCGCTCACCGAGGTTTCGGCGCTTCCTCTTCCCCCGCTCTTCGCTCTCCCTTCCCTCTTACTATGTTCTTCTTCAACTATCCTCTTTCAATTATCCTCTCGGTGACTGCAGGTCCACAGCATTGCAGACGTTGGCATGGTCTTCGGCGGTACCATCGGCCGCGAGCTCTACGGGCTCGCCTTCATGATCTTCATGCTCTGCGTCGTCGCCTCTGGTTCCCTCGGCGTCTCCATCGCTCTGAATGCAGTCTCCGATCATGCAATCTGTACAGTCGGCTTTGTGGCCGTCGCCATCGTCGTCGTTCTCCTCCTCGCCAGCATTCAGACCCTGGACCGCGTCTCGTGGTTGGGCTGGGTAGGAATGGTCAGGTAAGCGCTAAACAGATCTCCCAGTAGCTCCTGGAGCCCTCCAAAGGACGGCCAGAGCTCGTCCAAGGGCGGCTGAAGATCGCCGAACCAGCTCGCTGACCCTACCCTCCCACCTCGCAGCATCATGTCGGCCATCCTCACCCTCACCATCGCTGTCGGAGTTCAATCTCGCCCTGCCGCCGCACCCGCCGCCCCCGCTCCCTGGGATAAGAACTTCCAGCTCTTCGCCACTCCCACTTGGGCCGAAGCTGGCTCGGTTCTCGGTACAATCGTCTGTGAGTCTCTTTGTGAAGACTCTGACGATTTTTTGCAAGAGCTTACTGACCGGTACACACTCTACAGTCGCCTACGGAGCCACTCCCGCCTTTTTCAACGTTATCGCCGAAATGAAGCGGCCCCAGGACTTCCCCAAGACCGCCATGGTTTGCCAGACGTATGCTACAATAGTCTACATTGCGATCGGCATCCCTGTATACTGTGAGGAGCTCTTCCCATCGCCATACAGCCGCTGAAGCTGACGCTTGCCACACAGATTACTGCGGCGACTATGTCGCTTCGCCCGCCCTTGGAAGCGCTGGACCTCTTCTCAAGAAGATTTGCTACGGTCTCTCCATCCCTGCGCTTGTCATCACCGCCGTCATGTACGTTCTTGTCGCTCTGGTGGCGCTGCTCGGCGGAAGGACTCTCGCTTACTCGGTCCGCTCGATCAGCTACGCCCATCTCTCGGCCAAGTACATGTTTGTTCGCATTCTTCGTGGTTCTCGTCATCTTGTTGCCAAGTACGTACTGCCTCTCTGACCTCGATTGGGCGCTGCCTTCCCTCAGCTCAGCTGGGCTTCGCTGACCCGGAATCTCCAAACAGCACCGCGATCCATTGGATCGTGTGGCTCGGGAGCGTCGCATTCTGCTGTGTCATTGGGTTCGTCATTGCCGAGGGTATCCCCGTGTTTTCCGGTTTGATTGGATTAGGCAGGTCCAAGATTTCGATTCGGCGCTCGGCGCATCCTGAGCCCGCGCTGACACCTCCCTTGCTTTCTGCGATCACCTCGTCACCTCTGTAACATCTCTACACGTCCTGCCTCGCTCTTCCTGCGGTTCGAAATAGTCGGCGCTCTTGTAAGTCCCCGTGTTGTTCGGCGCCCAGCTCGGTGAAGCGGCCGCGGCTGACCGCTTCCCCCTTTCCCCCTCATCTCGCCTTTGCAGTTCGGCACAATTATGTGTTTGCAGACGCAGGGCGCCATGTGGTTGTATGATCACGCCTGGGGTCACCGCAATGCAGAGCGCCGGCGAGACCGCTCGTTCTCCTACCTTTTTCTGTACTGCTGGAGTTACTTTCTCCTCATTGGCGGTACCGTCATCACTGTACGTCTCACCCATTATATTCCGCTACCAAGCAGATCCTCGCTGACGCTCTCGCACTTGCTGCACTCGCAGGTTCTCGGCACTTACGGGTCCGTCTCTGGCATCATCGACGAGTACGCTGGGCAGGAGTTGGCCGCGTTCTCTTGTGCCGACAACTCTTCTTGAGCACCTCGCTTCATGAGATAGCCCCATGCTTTCCCGCGCGCCAACACCTCGGCGCAAGGTGCGATCCTGAACGGCGGTTGTAGACGTAGATGTACCTTCTGAGACGCTCAATATTACTACAGGACGATCATGCTTCACATTTCTGCACCCTCGCAAAGCGGGTCCGCAGCTTAGCGCTCGAGCCTTCTCGCTTCGACTCCTAGCCAAAATGAGCCAGCTCATCTCTTCCCTTCCTACCACGTCTTGCTTCCTCGTCGAGTCGAGCAAAGGCCTCTCAATCGACTCAGAAGCAGACAGAGAATCACCTGCAGCTGCCTCACTCCTCTCACCTACAGCCCACTCCCCCTCTCACTCGCCACCTCATCGTCCCACTCAACAGCTCACATCGCGCACGCTCGACTCTTACCGCTAGCGATGTCCTGCAGCGGATCATACACCTACGGATACGGAGGAGCTCAAGCTAGCGGGTTCAACGCCTACACTGCTCGCGCGAGGAAGGAGGCAGAATGGCAGCAGCATCTTGAGGAGGTGAGCGTGCGGTGCAGGAGACGCAGGTTCGAGGGGAGCGAGTGGGGTCGGAGCTGACGATGTTGTTGCAGACGGTTTGCAAGACGCCTGGGATGAAGGAGTATGGCTTGACGGCGAAGGAGTGAGTTCGTCGGACCTCGGCGCCGAGCTGAGCTCGAGAAGGCAAAAGAGGAAGCGGGAGCTGACCCGTTCTCGCTTGGCCGCTCCGACGAAGAATTGAGAAGATCCCCTACACTAGGGCGCGCAACAACTACCACCCTTCCGCCGCTCCGTACAAGATCTTCCAGCGCGAGGACTTGAGGGTCGCCAGCGAGAAGAAGTGGGGAGGCGTTTAGTGAGCCAAGGCTTCGGCGAGGTGAAGAGATAGTTGTTGAATCAAAACTGACTCTCTTCTCTCTTCAACAGCGACCCCGAAACCAAGACCGTCCGCGAGTTCACCGACAAGAAGGGAGGGCAGGAGCAAGCCGCTGCTGGACCTTTGTGAACTCTCCTCTGCCGTCTCCTCTTTCCCAAGGACAACAAAATTGACCTCTTCACCTACCACAGCACCCCTCGCAACCCTCTCGAGCTCCCCGACATCGGCAACGACGCCGAGTTCGACGTCTTCTTCGCCGGCGTCACTTCCGACCCCACTCGCGCTGCCGCTTTCCGCGCTTTCACCGAGTCTCACCGCGATCCTACTGCTGCGTACACAGCTCTCGACGAGAAGAAGAAGAACAAGAAGCCTCGTGTTGCGGTGCAAACGCCTGGGTGAGTTTCTTTTCGCGCTCGCTTTCGCCGAGCTCGTCGCTGACCTCTCGCCGACGCTCATAGGAAGAAGCGCCCCGCCGCTGCTGCACCTCAAAGCTCGCCGCTCAAAAAGAAGTCCAAGACCGCCGCTGGCAAGGGCAAAGGCAAAGGCAAGGGCAAGAAGTCGATCTACGTCGAGATCTCGGAGTCGGAGGACGGCGACGACGACTTCGTCGTGCTCGATGATGATGAGGAGGAGGACGTCGACCAGCTCGAGGAGCAACAGGAACAAGAGCAGGGAGATGATGAGCTTAGGAAGCCCGAGACCAAGGTGAGTCGCTTCCAGTCTCGGCGCGGGATCGGTTCGGCGCGAGCAAGAGGCTGACAATGTCCCCTCGCTGCCCACAGATCATCTCCTGGAGTCAAGCCAAGACCGACTTCAAGGTCACCGACGCCGAGTAGGCCTTCTCTCGTCGCCTCGATTATCGCCGAACTGACTTCCCTCTCCTCCCAGGCTCAAGACGATCGCTCACACCGAGGAGACCTCCGCCTCTGGCAAGCGCACCACCCGCTTCGTCAACACCGACCACGTCTGGGATCTCGCTCTCGAGTCGCACGGAGGCCTCGCTGGTCACAAAGCTCAGTAGGTCGTCTCTCCCTTCTCGGCGCTTCCTCATCGCCGGAAGCTTACCGTTCCCTCTCGCATTGCAACAGCGTCGCCAAGTGCCACGCTCGCGCTGAGAAGGCAGCGGCGACCAAGATGGCCAACAAGAAGAAGGCTGCGAAGGGCGAGGCTTAAATGAAGGCGCGCCGAGGGAGAGTGGCGACGAGGAGGAGGGGTCGGTCGCTTGGCTTGGTTTGCTTTGTGTCCGTGTGTGACTTCCGGACGGTATCGTAGGGATCGAGTAGTTTCTCTCTTGGATAGTCTTGATGTGCAGTGATAGGTTGTGAATCGGTGAACGATGGGAGTCGGGAGGGCGCGAAATCCCACTTCGGCGCTCCTCGCCGAGCAGTCGCAAGCGCGAGTCTGAGCGTTGCGAGGCCTTTAGAGGTTGCCCTTCTTTCCTCCACGAGCAGTGAGAATATTGGATATGCAGAACTCTACTGCTGCCGAGCGACAGTCGAGAGATGAACGAGATGTGGCACAAGGGAGAGAGGCGAATCGAGCTCTGTTGTCTCTCTCCCTCTTTCACTTCCCTCGCTCGATTTTCGACTCTCTCATTTCGCCTCGCGTCGTGATGGAGGACACATCAAACGAATCTGTATCTGATCAGCTCCCTCTCCTCTCCCCGCCGTCGCTGTACCCTCCTCCTGCGCTTCTCTCACCTCCAGCTCGAGCTCCTCAACCTCCCTCTCGCGCCGCCTCTCATTCCTCCCAAATCGGCGCCCCTCAAATCACCGAACAGAAGCTCAAACGAGCCTACAGCTTGACGAGGAAGAGTTACGGAGCTGCTGTACCTTTCCAGCCTGAGGCGCAGGAGGAAGAGGAGAGTCAGGGAAGCGAGAGCGAGGAGGGAATGGAGTGGGAGGAAGAGGCTGGGATGCAGGGAGAGTGGGAGAGGATGTTAGGGAGTAAGGAGGATGAGAGAGCGGCGGAGAAGTTGAAGGAGGTGAAAGGTGAGTCACTGTACAGCCTCTCGCGCGCCGATTTGGAATCTCCCGCAAGCTCGGTGATGAGGCTCGGAGGAGCTGACCCTTTTCTCCTTCTGCACAGCCCTTCTCGATACGATTGAGCGAGAGCAGTACGGCTTGCCCATCCTCTCGCCCCATTCGTTGATTGAGCATCTCATCGCCGAGCTGGAAGTGGAGCTGGATGAGACGACGTTGAGGGAGCTGCAGGAGATTTGCGAGGGCGAGAAAGCACGACATGCTACGGAGACGTATGAGGAGATGGCTGAAGTGTTAAAGAAGGGTGGTGAGTCTCCTCTTTTCCCCCTTGAAGCTGCTCGCCGCTGGGAGGGGAATCGCAAGGGCAAGAAGTCGCGCGCTGAGCAGCTCTGACACAGGCCACCTACCCGGAAAAATCCTCGAGCTCTTCCGAAACCTCCCTCTCATCACTCTCGATCTCTCTCTCCCTCCCGGCATCTCACCGGAGCTGCTCGACTCGCTCTCCTCCTTCTCCCTCCCCAACTCCTTCCTCCACCTGACCACCCTCTCCCTCTCCTCCCTTCCTCTAACACCCCTCCACCTCCAACCCCTCCTTCACCTCCCTCTCACCTCCCTAAACCTCTCCTACACACCTCTCGACCTGACCGGTCTCGCCATGCTCGTTCCCCTCGCGCCGAGCTTGCAAAGACTGAGTCTGAGGGGCTGCCAAGGAGTCGGGGATGAGTGTCTTCCGGTGTTGGGCGTTCTTGGGAGGTTGAAGTGGGTGGATTTAAAGGGTACGGGGGTGGGAGTGAGGGAGATGAGGAGGTGGGTTGTGTTTGCCGAGCTGAAGCAGAAGGAGTTGGAGGGGGTTTGTCCGCCTGATTGTGTGGTGGAATGGTTGGCGAGTTTCCTCCTCTCTCTCTCTACTCCTTCTCCCTCCTCCGTCATATACAGCTGACCGTCGCCTTCCTCCCCCTGCTCCCCCTCGGCGCCACTCCCAGTCCTCCCTCCCTCCCTTCCCTCCCACAGCAATCCGCGACCCCACCCTCCTCTCCACCTACACGAACAACCAACTTAAGCACCAACTCAAGCTGCACACGCACGAAGGCTCGTCCCGCGACCCAGCATTAGCGCAAAAGGTCAAGAAGGAGACGGTCGAGGGGATGAGGAAGAGGACGAAGGGGGTTTTGTTGAGTCGGTGAGTTTTTTGAGGAGATGGAGAAGAGCGAGGAGATAGAACTTATCTGGGCGTCTGTGGGCTAGGTTGGATGATGAGAGGTGTAAGGAGGTGATGGGCGTTGAGAAGAGGGAAGAGGCGGGGAGGTGGCCTTGAGCTGGTGGTGGAGTGCTTGTTGTAAGGCTTCGACAGCGAGAGGGGTTTCATGATGTACCCATACATGCTGCAACCGAACGACGACCGAGCCAGCCGAGCGGGAGAGCACCTCGAGAAGGCTCCGAGATCAGCGCCGAGCAGGTCAAAGTGAGGCTTGCTACTTCGTCGAGCCGTCACATGCACGTGTTGCATGCTTGAATCGTCACCCGTTCTCTCAGGTAACGCCGCGAGGCTGACATTTGACTACAGAACCTTCCGATCCCCCGTCGCAAGCTCCATGTCGAGAGGGGCTCCTGCGGTTCCGCAAAGCAGTGCGAGCCGTCAAAGTGACGGTGGAAGGCTGCAGACCCTCAGCATCTCCCTCCGCTGCCCTCGCGTTCTGCCCTGAGAAGCCCGACTTGCTAGGGGAGAGCTCCAAGCGCGCGAGTCAGCTCTCTCACTCGTTCCACATCTTCCTTCTCGCACTCGACTCTCGCCACCTCGTTCTACCGTCTTACAGCACTTGTGAGTGGCTGCCCCTCTCGTGCTGTAGTACAGCAGCTTCCAAAGCCTCACAGCAGACGAGCTCACGCGCCTCCTCCGAATCTCCCCACGTACAGCTCAGCTCTCCCTCTCGCGCTTACCCCGCTACAGCTCTTCAACTACACGATGCGCTCCAAGTTCAAGGACGAGCACCTCTTTGGTGAGTGGCAGCCTTGACCGCTTCTGATCCCTTACAGCCCCCAGCCCCGCCCGCCTGGCTCAGTGAACAACAGGGCCAGACGAGAGCTGACTCTCTCTCTCCCTCTGCTCTGCTACAGACAAGCGCAAGGCCGAGGCCGAGAGGATTCGTCAGAAGTATCCTGATCGTATCCCTGTAGGTTTCTCTCTCTGCCCTTCAAGCGGCGAAGGAGGGGATCCGTCTGGCGCTTTGGTGGCGCACGGCTGACGCGGTTCGCTCCCATGCTCATCCCTTACGCTCTCTACCCTCCTACAACTTGCTCGGCACGCTGTGATTGTAAATAGGTCATCTGCGAGAAGGCCGACAAGACCGACATCCCCGCGATTGATAAGAAGAAGTACCTCGTTCCCGCCGACTTGACGGTTGGTCAGGTGCGTTGGAAGAGAGGCCTGTTCGCGGTGTAGGAGTAGCGCAAAGAGCTGACGTCCTTTCGCCTTGTCCATGTACCCTGTTCCCCCTCTCATCCGATCTCCCCGCCGCCCGCCTCGTCTGCCCCCCAACCACCAACCGCGCCCCG
>MWVB01000033.1:125777-185919 GCA_003054985.1 Leucosporidium scottii | reverse complement strand
CCGCCCGCCTCGTCTGCCCCCCAACCACCAACCACGCCCCGCCCTACACACGCCTTCGCCTCCATCCCACCACCGTCCCCTCCTCCTGCCTCCTCCGCATCACTCTCGCTTCAATCGCGTCGAGCCACAGTTCGTCTACGTGATTCGCAAGCGCATCAAGCTCGCGCCCGAGAAGGCCATCTTCATCTTTGTCGATGAGGTCCTGCCGCCTACCGCTGCGTTGATGAGCTCGATTTACGAGGAGCACAAGTAGGTTTAAATTCGTTTGGACGTTATCGGGCGGGAGAACGGGATGATATGCGGGATGCAGTGACGGCGCCGAGCTGAGGTCGAGCGGAGAATGGGAACGAGTGACGGACGACAGACGAGGGCGAGAATGATGAGGGTGTTGAATAGGAGTTGACCGTCGTTTCTACTTACCTGCAGGGACGAAGACGGCTTCCTCTACGTCTCCTACTCGTGAGCTCCCTCCCCATCTCGGCTCGCTCCCCTCTGACCCTTCCCGAACCCGTTACTGATATTCTCACTGCGCAGAGGGGAAAATACATTTGGCAACGAATACGCCATCTGAGCCAGCCTCCGAGTCGGGAGGGAGGAGGACTTGCACCCGTCGTCGAGCTCCTCACCTTCGCCGAACCGCCCTCCTCCTCCTCCTCCTTTCGCTTCCCGCCTCTTTCGCCCTCTTCGCCTCGCCTCGCCTCGTCAAAGCGCTCCCCATATCTGTAGTTGTACAACCTCGGCCGCCTCTCCCCCTTAACCCCCCCGTTCCCCGCTGCTTTCGCCTCTGCTTTTCACACCCCCTGCCTTCGCCTACACCATCTTCTTTCGATAGCTCGATGAGGAGGAATAGGGAGGAGAATGGAATAGCTCAGAGCGCTTTTTGTTTCACGGCTCGCAGAGAGGGCGAGAGGGAGGAGAGTGAAGCGAGCAGTGACCGTCTCGCCCGGCGCTGGGGAGCTCGTGAGGGAGCTTGCAGCGTTTAGTGAAACCCTTGAGAAGCGGAACACGCCGACTCAAGATCTCTCCGGCTTCTAGGAAGGTTGGGCCGCGGGTTTTTCGAAGCCGGCGAAGAGGGACGGCCAGTAGCGAGCGGGCGATTGGGGCAAGAGCTATCAAGGCGTGCGGAATTGTCCTCAGACTCAGCTCATTCTGACTGAGTAGTTAATCTCGCCTCTACCGTCGCCAGCTGCAGAACTGAACGCCCTTCTCAAGGTCTGGGAGGAGACAAGCTTTCACCGAGCAACGACCTTTTTCGCCTCACGTCGTCTGGCGTGCGAAAGGCGAAAGGAGAGCTGGAGGCAGGTGGGGTCGGTTGGCTGTGATTCAGAAGAGGGCTGTCTGAGCCACTGGAAGTCGAGTATCACTCCTCGCAATTCGCTCACGCGAAGCGCCGAGATCTGAAAAGACCGAGCCGAGCCTAACAGACGAGAGGAGCGGGCGGGTGTGCTAGAGCAGAGAGACACGCTATGACTCAGAATGCTTGGTAGCACTCTATCGCGGCGTGCACTTTACCCTCGCCCGCGGAGAGGAAGACGGCTTCCTCTACTCGTGAGCTCCCTTCCCATCTCGGCTCGCTCCCCTCTGACCCTGCCGGACCTGTTACTGACCTTCTCACTGCCCAGAGGGGAAAATCAATTCGGCAACGAATATGCCATCTGAGCCAGCCTTGTAGTCGGAAGGAAGGAGGACTTGCACCCGTCGTCGAGCTCCTCACCTTCGCCGAACCGCGCCTCCTCCTCCTCCTTCTCTCGCTTCCCGCCCCTTTCGCCCTCTGCGCTCGTCTTCTTCCGCTCTCACTCCAGAGTTTGGCGTAGCTGGGAGCTGAGCGGAAGCTGCTCTCTCACTTCCCTTTGTTCCCCTCGCCAGTGTCTCACCCGAGCTCGTCTTTTGTGGCTGCCGTTCGAAGGCAGAAGGCAGGGCTCACCCTCCCCCTCCTCTTGCGCTCCCTTTCCTTAAGAACGCACAACCATACACTGCCTGAGCCCCCAACATGTCCTCCTTCCCTCTCATCATCGCTCCAACAATGTTCGGCTCGAGTAACCCCCTCCGAGCTGTCTTCTGCCCATCCTCTCCCGGCTCGCCATCATCCCCTCCACTGGCGCTCTACGCCTCAGTATCACCATCTCAACCTTCTTCACCCATCGCCAACCCCTCAGCGCCAGAGCGTGAGCTCATTTCTCTTCAAATCAAGTCCGAACTTGACTGACCACCGAACTTTCCGCAGACCTCGTTGGAAGCAGAGGACGAACTCCTTGGCGCTCTGTGGATGAGGAGAGGGTTCCGAAAATGCAGGGTAGTGGAGTCAGGATGGTGGGGTGTGGGATGAGGTTTGGGCTGGTGATGCCTTGAGGCTCGGGGAGTGCGTGAGCGCCGAGACTGCCGACTCGGAGCGCAGGATGAGGGAGTTGCTGGGGGTGGATACTGCTGGGGATGTCGGAGATATGGGAGTTAAGGTTGTACCTGTATTCAAGCTCTTTTGTTGTCGATCTAAGGAGTCTGAGAAGCGAAAGAGCTTCGCCGAGCATGAGTCGAGCGCTCCAGCGCGGAGCCACGATCAATCGCTCTCGGGGCGCCAAGAGAACGATATGATGCTATCAAACCAGGCGAGAGAGCTGGAGACGCTTTTGCTCTCCGTGAGCCAGCGACCGGGAGCTTGGGCTTGCTCCGCCGAAGCAGGTAAGAGGTCGCCCTTGGGCTTCGCAGACGAGCCAGAAGCGGCGGAACGACCCGAAATCGTGAGCTTTTACCTGAATTAGTGCTCTGGATTCTCTCGAGCCTTGCTCGATATCACGACCTCTCGAATCCCTGGCTCGTAGCTCTCTCCTTCCTACTTCTCGCTTCGCTTCCGCTCTCGGCACTCATAACTCAAGTGAGCTGGTACATAAGCTCGACGACAGGCTCAGCAGCTCACTCTCTTCGCCTACACGCCAAGTTGACCCGCACGCGCCGCTCCACCAGCAACAACAAGGCTCGCTTGGGCTTAGGACGTTCTCAAAGCGGCTGTACCTCTCTAGACCGAGAGAATGGCGAGCAATGGAACTGCTGGAGCTGCAGCAAACGCCCTGGCTGCTCCTGCTGTAAGTCAGCTCGCCCCAGAGCCACAGCTGTCCAAGCTGACCTTCTCGCTCACTCTGTGCAGTGGCGCCAGTTCCAGTTCTTCTCCCAAACCCCGATACGAGATCATCATGCTCCCTCTGCAGGCTCACCCGAGGTTGTACGGCAACCGGCGCTCATCTCGACGCTCCACGCCGACGAGGAGCTGATGCTGCTGGCCGACCTCGATGGGAGCATCCACCAGCTCAGCCCGGATTACGAGATGCTCAGGAGCTGGAGAGCGTACGGAGACGGTACTGCTGATGGTCGCTGCACTCATATCCTCACCGTGCGCGGCTGGAAGGGCGTGGTCATTACGCTGGGGGTACGTCCGCCTTGCTTAAGCTGCTGTAGGCTCACAGGACTAACGCTGTACCGCATCGTAGGAGGATCCAGCATCTCAATTCCCCACCATCAAGATCTGGTCCCTCTCCACCTCCAACACGGCCTCCTCACCAACCCTCCTCCGTTCCGCTCGCGTCAACCCCACTTCGCGCCCTCACCCCGTCTCCTCGCTCGCCATCGCGCCAGGACTCACACACGTCGTCCTCGGTCTCGCAGACGGCACAGTCGTCGCCTTCCGCCATGTCGACCAGCTCGTCGAAGCGAGCTTGGCAGGCGCGGGCCATGCGGCGGTGAATGGCGCGGGCAGTGGAGGAGCGAACGCTGGAGTGCTGGGATTGGGAAAGTTGAGGGTGCTGTACGAGGGCAAGGAGCCGATTACCGACCTTGGCATTGCCGGTACGGGGGCAGCGGGACCAGCAAGGCGCGGAGCATCGGCGTCGAATACCCTCTTCATCCTCACTACCTCACACGTCCTCTCCTACCCCATCACCTCTTCATCGTCAAAGGCTAGCGCTACCGTGCTGGATGACCTGGGGTCAGGAGTGGGCTGCAGCGCCGTCATGCGCATGGCCGGAGGAGACAAGATGGTCGTCGCCCGAGACGAGGCCATCTACGTCTACGGCGCAGAAGGACGCGAGGGATGCTATGCTTATGAAGGCGAGTACCTCTCTGAACTCTGCTTGAACTGCTCGCTGACCCCTTTTCGCCTCCCACAGGCCCTAAATCCGCCATCCGAGTCCTCTCCTCATCCATCTCTTCCTCGCCCTCCTCATCTTCCCGTTCAACATATCTCGCCATCGTCTCCCCGCCAATCGTCCCCACCGCCGCTTCCACCTCAGCAACCATTCGCAACTACGCTCGCGGCCTACTCAACACACCCTCGGCGAATGGAGCAGGAGCAAGCTCGGCGACAGATGTGGCCAAGGTCACCATCTTTGATCCCGAGAACAAATTTGTCGCTCATTCGGGAACGTTTGAGGAAGGGGTGAGGGATGTTTGGGAGGCTTGGGGTTCGGTATGGGTGCTGAGCGAGGGAGGAAAGGTGAGTTACGAGATGACAGCCATTTCAAAGCCCTTGTTGAACGTCCCGTCTCGCACAGCTCTTCCGACTCTCCGAGCAACCACTCGCCACGTCACTGTCAACTCTCTTCTCGCGCAACCTGTACACCCTCGCCATCTCGCTGGCGCAGTCTCGCAAGCTGTCTCCCTCGGAGGTCGCTGAGATCTACAGGCGGTTAGTCATCCTTTGTCACCTGCGAGCTGCTCAGTACTGATCCCGTTCTTTCCTCGCAGGTATGGAGATCACCTCTACAGCAAGAGCGACTATGAGGGAGCGATGGGCTGCTACCTCAAGACTGTCGGCACGGTGCAGGCGAGCTACGTTATTCGCAAGGTGAGTAGAACAGATCTCTACTCGCGATTCTTCTGCTCACCCCTCTTATCCTCGCAGTTCCTGGACGCTCAACGCCTCTCGCACCTCACTTCCTACCTCCAAGAGCTCCACTCGCGCGGCCTCGCCAACTCGGACCACACCACCCTCCTCCTCAACTGCTACACCAAGCTCGCCGACGACACTGCCCTCTCCTCCTTCATCCACTCCTCTTCCACCTCCGGCACGAAGCAGCGCCTCGTCCCGCTGCCCGACACTGGCAGCTCCGCCGACGCCTCCGAGGAACCTCCCTTCGACCTCGAGACGGCCATCCGCGTGTGTCGGCAGGCAGGCTACTTTGAGCATGCCGTCTGGCTCGCCGAGCGCTACGGCGAGCATCAGGAGTACCTACGGATCCAGATCGAGGATCGCGCCGACTTTGGCGACGCTCTCGCTTACCTACGTCGACTGGGCACCGAGGTCGCCAAGGACAGCTTGGTACGCTACGGCAAGACGCTTCTCGCTGCCGAACCGAAGGCGACCACGGCATTGCTCATCGACCTATGCTGTGGCACGCTGAGCAAGGGGAAGGAGTCCGAGAGCACGGAGGACAAGGACGACGTCGCGGCCAAGAAGGCGGCGACAGAAGGCAAGGGCTACATGTCGCTCCTCGCCTACGGTACCTCGGCCGAACCTTCACTACCACCACCACCGCCCTCCACCTCTCCCGCTCCATCGCCATTAGCAGCCGGCCCTCGCTCAAACGCCAACGACCTGCGCACCAACGAGTCGGCAGCCAACAACCGCAAGTCGGGCATCAGCAACCAGTATCACGTCCCCGATTCCGGCCCTCCTCCCGCGCCAATCGAAGAGGACGTGCCCTCCCCTCGCCAATTCTTCGCTCACTACGTCGACCACCCTCACGACTTCATCACCTTCTTGGAGACGATCGCTGAACGACGATACGGCAAGAAGGTCGACGCCGGAAGTGAGGCGACTCCTTCGAACGCCCCTCTGCCGAAGCCTCAACCGCTTCGGGCGCTCGGGTTTGACGATGCGGCGACCAGGGACGAGCAGGCCATCTGGAATACGCTGCTGGAGCTCTACGTATCGCATGGCTCGACGGGACCGGGCATTCATTCGGAGGTCGTGTTGCAGGGCAAGGCGTTGAGGTTGCTGAGGGCGAGGGAACGGATACCCTACGATGAGACGCAGGCCTTGCTCGTGTGCTCGACTCAAGGGTTCGTCCCGGGTTTCATCCTCCTGTACGAGCAGTTGGGGATGTACGACGACATCGTTCGCTGTGAGTTGGCTCTTTCTCCGCTCGCCCCCCCCCCCTTCGCTGACCCTGTTGAACGCTTCGCAGACTGGATCGACTCTTCGCAAGCCTCCTCCTCCACCTCTTCCGACTCTTCCAAGGTCATTCAAGCCCTCCACCGCTACGGCCCTTCCCATCCTCATCTCTACCGCATGGTCCTGCGCTACCTCACCACCAGCTCCGAGCTACTCTCGCGCCATCAGTCCGACATCACCGACATTCTCGACGATATCGACCGCGACAAAATTCTACCGCCGATTGCTGTCGTACAGATCCTCAGTACGAACGGAACCGCCAGCATCGGTCTCGTGCGAGAGTACCTCAAGAAGCAGCTCACGGCCGAGAAGCAGGAGATCGACTCCGTCCGTCCTCTCTCATCTCGCGGCGCTCACTCGCATCGTTCTGACCCTTTCGTCAACCTCCAGGACCAAGGACTCATCGCCTCGTACCGCACCGAGTCGGCCAAGAAGCGCAAGGAGATACAAGAGCTCTCCGACCCCAACGTCCCTCGCATCTTCCAAGTCACTCGATGCTCCGCCTGTGGAGGACAGCTCGACCTCCCCGCCGTCCACTTCATGTGCCGTCATTCCTACCATCAACGGTACGTCCTCTCGCCCTCAGTCTTTGCTCTCCCTCCGCTGACCTCGCTTCCGCTCTTGCAGATGCCTCGGCGAGAACGAGTCGCAATGTCCCAACTGCGCTCGCACGCACGGAGTCGTACGCGAGATTCGCAAGAACAATGAGCAGTTCGCGGGACGGCATGATTTGTTCTTGGGCGAGGTTGCTGAGAGCGAGGATGGCTTCGCGACGGTCGCAGCGGCGTTCTCGAAGGGCGTGATGGGACTTGCGGGCTCCGCTGGGGATATTTAGTAGCTGGATTTGAGCCCGAGCAGCCTACTGCGATACAATGGCGCTCCAAGTCGATCACGGGAGATGCGAACGCCGAGATTCTCGGCTCGCTCCTCCCGTGCTGTACTTGAGCCTTCGAGCTGTCCTCTCGCGCTTGACCTATGTATCTACCGCTTCCACGCTTCCGATGAAAATGCGACACAGATTGCAAAGGGTTCGAAAGGTCTGAGCCGGCGAGCGACACTCTCCCGTCATCCCTTCGCTCGTCTCGCTTCCAGCAGATGCTTGTCATATTCCAGCTGCTACTGCTCCTCTCTGCACTTGCTATCGCTTCGCCTACCGCCCAACTCCCATTCATCGCCTCGAACCAAGCTACAACCTGGACGTCGCTCGGTCCCTTTCCTCTCGGCTCACGCGAAGGACCGCTACTACCGCCGTTGCTGCCGGATCTTGCTAGAAAGCTACATCCGTCACCGCTCGCCGATGGAGGCTACGTCGAAGCTGCTCGCGTGCAGGAAGATGCGGATGGCTGGGTAGAGGTGGGGGACGAGAGCATTCGGTGAGCTTATGTGGCTCTGTAGCAGAGTGGGAGTATGGCGAGCTGAAATTTCACCTGCAGATGGCAAGCCCTGCGCTCCTCAGCGGGCTGGAGCGTGTTACAGCATCAGGTCTACTACGAGCGCGTCCTCTCCGCCGCCTCCGCCGGCCTGTACTCCTTCGACCTCAATACAGCAGCCGAGTTCTCTATCCTGAAGAGAGGTTCAGAACCTTCCGAGCGACGCTGGTTCAGCGGCAACATGTACGCCTACCCCGACGCTACTCCCCATCTCGTCGAGCTCGAGGAAGGCGACCACCTCATCACGGTCACCTTCAGCTACGATCTGCGGATCTCAGGAGATTCTGATGTACCTCGTAGCCGGTGGAGATTGGTGGTCCAGAAGGAGCTGGAGCAGCTCGTCGTTAATTCGGCGAAGGCGGTAGCGCCGAGCGTTGTCGAGGGCGTGCTGATGGGCGAGGTACTGGGCATCGAGCTACACAATCGAGGCAGAGAGGAATTAGTTCTACTCGGAGTCACGAGCGAGCATCAAGATGTAGGTAGCCTGTCGTTTCGCTCCCCGCCTCGGCTCACCTTTCTAGTCCATTTTCGCAGATAGGTGTCAATCTTTCGACGTCGCTCAAGCTCGCGGCCTTGCAGACGCGCTTGGTAGCTCTTCGAATGTCCCAGCACCGCACCCTGCTCTCCACCTCGACTCTCCGCCTTCCCATTACCCTCCTCGTCTCGCTCGGCGGCGTTCAGTCCAACCTCTCAACCACCGTCCAGCTCGCCCTTCCCCGCCTCTCCGACTCAGAACCCTCTCCCATCTTATCAACCTTCCTTTCCAACACCGGTGCACCCTCTTACGCCCTCTACACTCCTCCAAAGAACGCCTCGGCATGCTCCTCTGTCGCTCTTTTCGCTTTGCACGGCGCCGGAGTCGACCCCGCCACATCGCCCAGCTGGACCTCGTCCATCAAGCAGCGAGATCAGAATTGGATTGTTTGGCCTCTGGGACTATCGGCGTGGGGCTACGACTGGCATGGAGCGAGTGTCAAGGTGAGGTACGAAACGCCTGAGCTCTCGCCGAAAGCTAACGCCCCTCTCTGCAGGACGTCGACGCTGCTGTATCGCATCTACCGCATGTTCAGAAGAGCTGGAAAAGTGTTCGAGGAGTCGGTGCAGAGCTCTGTTGCGTAGTGAAGAAGCTCGTGGTCCTCGGTCACTCGAATGGCGGGCAAGGTGAGCTCGGTTTCCGGCGTTCATGCTCGAAGCTGACCAATACTCGCTCTCGAGGCGCCTGGCACTACATGTCCCACTTCCCTGACCGCGTACTTGGTGGTGTACCTGCTTCTGGCTAGTGAGCAATTTTGCTTCCCTTCCCTGCCCTCTTCTCGGCGCAAGCTGACTCTCCCCTCCCAGCCTCAAGATTCAAGACTACGTCCCGTATCACCTCTCGATCGGCCAGCATTACCGCGATCCAGCGTTGACGGGAGTGAGCACTGCTTCTGCTTCCTGTACGGCGTCGTGATGAAGCTGATCGAGTTTTGCTCGCAGGTGCTCTCGGCTAGTCTCACCCCGTTCGATGAGGACCTCTACGCCTCCAATCTCGTAGGCATTCCAATCCTCAACCGTCACGGAGTGAGCTCAGTGTCCTCCATCCACTCATCTCACGGAACGCTGACCTTGCTGCTCCCAAGGCCGAAGACGACAACGTTCCAGTCCAGCACTCTCGCCAACTTGTGAGCATCATCGATGAGTGGTCGAGCGGGAACAGCTCTACAGTGTGAGTTGGCCTTTCGCTTTCCCTATGTGCCTCGTGCTGAGCCTCTCTCGCCACAGCTTCTCGGAAGTCTCTGGTGCTGGACATTGGTTCGAGGACGTTTTCGACGCTGTTCTCGTCAACCACTTCCTCAACAACATTGTCTCTCGGTCCATCAACCCCATCAGCAAGTCCGGATCTCTCAAGTTCACCCTCAGCACCGCCAACCCCGACGAGTCGGGTTCAAAGCTCGGCTTTCGCATCCTCGAGCTTGAGACGCCCGGTCGGCTGGCAAGGATTGAGGTGGAAGTCTTCGGTGTCTCGCACGCTTCAGGGGTATTGAGCTCCGTCGCGAAACTGAGAACGTTCAACGTACGGTCGTTCTCGCTCGACGGCGCCGTCTTCAAGGAGGCGCTCGACTTCCTCCCCCAAGGGCTCGCTATCAACGGCCGCGCAAGCCTCACTCTTCCCTTTTATCCTTCCATCACCACCCTCATCACCGACGACTCAAACTCCTTTTCCGTCCACACTCCCACTCCGCGCCGATACGGCCCGCTCCTCTCTATCCTCACTTCGCCTCGACCTCTTCTCCTCGTCGTTGGCTCGGCTGGATCGCCGTCGACTACTCGACATCTCGCCAGCGTTGCCCGACGGATCGCGCACGAAGCCTACTTATATGGACGAGTCGACTGCGAGATTGTGATTGACAGAGACGTTGGCGAGACGAGGGAAGGGAACGTGGTTCTGCTCGGCGATGCCTTCGCCAACTCGGTCACGGCGCAATATTCGAAGAGCTGGCCAACGCCTGGTGAGTCTGTATCTCGGGGTATATTACCTTGAGATATAGCTGACCTTCTTGCCCCCAGTCTCGTTCGTCTCGCATTCAGCATTCGCCATCCACGACCGTCTCTTGGAAAGGGCGGGTCAAGGTGAGCAGCCTGGGGTTGTGTCTCAAAGCGCATAGCTGAGGCTTTCTAATTCTATACAGGGCTTGCCTTTCTCACCGCACACCCTTCCCACCCTTCCTCTCTGGTCCTCGTCCTCGCTGGAATCGGCGCCGAAGGACTCGAAAGGGCGACTCGTCTCTTCCCTGTTCGCACCGGCGTGCCCCTGCCCGAATTCGGTGAGTTGGCAAATGATGTTGTACATCCATCCGAGCGCAGCTGACATGCCTCAGTCGTGACCGCGCCCGACTTGACGAGCGGCGGAATCGAGGCGGCGGGGTGAGTAGGGGGTTGACCCTCCTCGTTGAAGGTTCTACACTCGCTCAAACTGACTCTATTCCATCTCTAACTAGTTTTTGGGGACCAGATTGGGGCTGGAGCGAGAAGGCGAGCTTTCTGTAACGCAAAGCACATCGTTCGGCCAACTTCGCCCTTCCGAGCAAGGCTGCCTCGCGCTGCAGCCGTGGAGCTTTGGTCGCCGATGATGAAGTTCCGCGCCGCTTGATGCAGGTGCGGGCGTACTCCTCACTCACCGACGCGACGACGAAGGGCACATCGGGCGATGGATCGGCCGAAGCCTTTGAGGCAAGGTTGACCGAGCAAGATGAAAAGCACGTTGCAGCTGTACAACGATGCTGGAGCCCGCTAGTGCTATCTCCTGTCGTCTATCAGGGTTGTGCTCTTCCTCTCTCAGCTCTTCTCAGCTCCTCTGCGTGCTGCCACCGCCGGCTTTCTCTTTGCTCGGCAACCTCCCCACATTGTCCAGGCCTTCCTTGAAGGTTAAAAAACTCTTGAGCAAAGTGTCTTGAAATGCGGTACAAAGCCAACTTTCACTTCTGGTCCTCGCCACAAAAGAATCGGGGTCGGCTTGAGCCTCGTCGACTCGGTCAGCGCCTTCGAGCGAGCGCCGGGCTCGGAGGAGCACCGAGCAGCGGCAGGCTCTTGGTTTGCCGCAGCGTGACCTTGCACTATTCTCACCATGCAAGAAGGCGAGACTGCGTCTCGAGGGGTGCACGAGCAGTCATGACGACCCTCACGAGCGACCTGAACTTGTCCCAAGCTGGCTCGAGCTCATCTCCGAAAGCCAGGTGCGGAGTCGAGAGCTGCTGGGTGGCAAGTGGGTACACCGGAGACCTTTTCCTTGCAATTCATGACGAATCAAGGGCTTTCCAGCACGTTCTCATCGGGCGCCGAGCTCGCGAAAAAGAGAGCGTGACTTGACCCTTCGGCGAGGGCTTCTCGGCCGCTCGAGAGATCAGCGACTACTCGGTCGATGGGAGCAGCGAGGTGAGCTGCAGCAAGGTTGATAGTTTGATACAGGGTTTTATTGATCTGCAATGCATCGTTGTCTTGAACGTTGGGATGATGAGGCAAGATGAGGGAGAGACCGGGTCGCTGTCTTCGCCGAGCAGGACATTGGGCGATCTGAGCCACGTGCTCCCACCTGATCCCCGCTCCGTCTGAAAGCTTGTCGGGTTTCTCCCATCCTCTGCGCCCCTTCAGCTGCTCGTTAACCGTTGACTTTGCGGAAGAGCTCTCCTCGACCCACTTTGCTCCCCAGCTTTCCTGAGGTGGTACATGAGTGATACAGCGTCAAACGTTACGGCGTCTCAATTGGCGAAATCGCGGTTCAAACGGACTCGACGGAGACACAAAGATAGTCGTTACGTAGGGCACTGTCAGTCAACCTCGGCGTCATCCTCCTTTCGCCGAGCTGGCCTGGGCCGGCTTGCTCTGCTGCAGGAATGTGCACTGCTACAGAGAGTTGAGCAGGCCGCAAGGTCGAGTCCCCCAGCCCTACAGGGCGTGCTGCTGAGATCCAGCAGGTCGCCGACTCGTCGCCGAGCATGGACAGTGACGGCCGAGTTCAACAGAAGTTGAAACTTGGCATTAGGCAGGTGTTACTTTCGTATAGTGCGCAGCTTGTAATTGATGCGAGCGTATAAGCCGAGATTGTCTTACGGAGCCCGTGGCCCTCCAAGCCGACGGTGTGCCTCCTCTGATCACCGAACCGTTGATTTCATCCAACGCGCCCCCGCGTACGCGCCATTGCCGTCCTGTTCGCTTCATTTTGCTGATGTAGACGACCAGGAAACGGGAGAGCGAGAGTCTAGGAGGAGGATGGAGGATGTAAAAGGTCGGGAACCTCAGCGATGACAGCTGGAGCCCAGTCAACGCGTTGCTCTAAGTTACTGGTACCCCGCAACTCTCGTCGTTAGCGCGGTCTCACACGCAGGGAGAGTTTGAGGGGAGCACGCCGCTCTCCCTGATCCGCGAAGGGCAGCCTCGCATCTCCTCCTCGCTCGTCTTGGCTCTCTCTGCTCTCTCACTCTCTTCTTCTTTCACTTCACTTCACTTCACGACCTCACCCGTCGCCCCGAACCCCCCGGCGTGCGCGTAAAGCCAGCCGACGACCCTTTCATTTCTACGACCCTTCGTCACGACCTTTCATTACGATGCTCTTCTCCTCTACTCTCCTCGCGGTCGCTGCTGCCGTCTCCGTGACTGCTGCTCCCGCCCCCGTCCCCGCCGTTGATGGCCAGGTGAGTCCTCTCGGCCCAGCGTCAACCCCCCTCTCCCTACTTCGCAACCCAGCTTTTGATCTTGTTGTTCTGACGTGCTGTGATTCACTTTGCAGGCTGTCGAGGCCAGGTGGTGGCGCTACCGTGATGTCAACGAGACTGACCCCAACACCAAGCGCGATGTAGGTCTACACGCCCTCCGCCACTGCACCTTGCCAGAGACCCCTTCGCTGACTTCGTTCGCGTCTCACAGGTCGTCGAGCCCCGCTGGTGGAGGTACAGGGACGTCAACGAGACTGATCCCAACACCAAGCGTGACCTCGAGGAGCGCTGGTGGCGCTACAGGGATGTCAACGAGACTGACCCCAACACCAAGCGCGCCGTAAGCTCTTCTTCGCCTTCCTTCTGCCTCAAGCCATGATCCCAACTTTTCTTCTCTGGGCTAGCTTGAGGAGCGCTGGTGGCGCTACCGCGACGTGAACGAGACCGACCCCAACACCAAGCGCGACGTGAGTTTGGTCGCCGTGCTTCTCACCTCGGCGCCGAAGCCTCTCATCGGTCAAGGAGCTGACCTTTCTTCCCTATCGCTCAGGTCGTCGAGCCCAGGTGGTGGAGGTACCGCGACGTCAACGAGACCGACCCCAACACTAAGCGCGACGTAAGCTCCGTAGACTTGGGTCCGCTCCAGCGACTCGGCGCTCATCCTCTCGCTCTCTTCCCTCACCACAGGTCGTCGAGCCCCGCTGGTGGAGGTACCGTGATGTCAACGAGACCGACCCCAACACCAAGCGCGATGTGAGCAACGTCACTGCACTTCGACCTTTGACCGAAGCTCGGCGCTGACTCGTCCTGCTCTCTTTCCCTTTCCTTTCTCCTCCTCTTTCAACCATACCAGGTCGTCGAGCCTCGCTGGTGGCGCTACAGGGACGTCAACGAGACCGACCCCAACACCAAGCGCGACGTCGTCGAGCCCCGTTGGTGGAGGTACCGCGACGTCAACGAGACCGACCCCAACACCAAGCGCGACGTGAGTGACGACACACAATCCCCGACTTTCCAGCCGAGCTCGGCGCTGACCTTCGCTCCCCCTCCTCAGGTTGTCGAGCCTCGCTGGTGGAGGTACAGGGACGTCAACGAGACCGACCCCAACACCAAGCGCGACGTTGTTGAGCCCCGCTGGTGGCGCTACCGCGACGTCAACTCCACCGACCCCGACGTCTAAAGAGTGACTCGCTTGCTCGTCTCTGCATTCCTCCCCCTCCGCCTCCCTCCACCCTTCATCCATCAAATACACTCCCTCATATTGGTTTTCCTTACTGTTTCTGTGAGGCGTAGATGCAATTACCCACCATCGGTTCTGTACAGCTGCAGTTCGACTCGTCTGAGCGAGAGTTGTCCGCTTCGGCGTTTCGGTGACGGCGTTCTGCTCGTCATTGCATGGTTGCCGCACGTTCTCTCGCTTCCGGCCGCGGTGACATGACAATAAGGATGGGCTCTCGGTAGAAGACCAATGTCGTTCCTACACTTTCCCGGTCCCGGACGAGGGAGCCATCAGCACGAGCTGGAGCTCGGTTTTCGCTCTCCCTGTAGTAGACACGGCGCGACGCGTTGCTCCGTCTGCCTCGTGACCTAAGGTCATTCAGAGGTCTGGAGCTCCTGCTCTGGGCGGTCCGCCGGGGCGCTGATAGCGCTAGTCTGATTGAGAGCGAGAGCAAGCCGGGACAGGCAGGTGTTCTTGGGTTGGACCTTGCGAGAGGGCGGGGGAGCTTTCTTGTGTGCCCCAGTGATGTGGTAGAGATTCTTGACAAATCTGTGGAGAGATCGAGACGGCTTGAACGGCTGCAGGAGAAGCCATTTCACGGCGAGCAGCTCGGCAGGATCCAGCGCCGAGCTGACCAGCTCGCAGCGCTCCCATCAAGCTGTTCGAAGGCAAAAGCAGCCTGCGCAAATCACCGATGACGAGGTTTTGATTCTGTGAACGCTTTCGAATGCTCAGCGGCCGGGGAAGCTGCTTCGCCGGCCTCCCTTCGATGGCTTCGGCGAAGGACCAGCCCCCTTCGCCGAAGCAGCTTCAGCCATCTCTCGGCTGTCTTCAATCCAAAGGGGCTGCAGCTGGCCAAGATTGGCTGTAGTGAAAATCATGGGTTATGAACTGCAGGTGGCTGCCCTCCTTGCAGCAGCGAAAGAGTGCGAAAGAAGGCTGCCCCCTCCAAGTGCCTGTCGCCGCCGAAGCTCCGAAGCCTTCCCATCTCGTTCGAATGGAATACCAAGACGGCTAGAAGGGGCAGCTGGACTGTCGTGGTGGTGCGCAGAGCAGGTCTCATACATCGAAAACAGCAGGCAGCCAGAGAGATCGTCGGACGAGCCTCTCTTTCGACTTTCCGACCTTTGACGATTCCACAGGTTCCCCCCCCTTCCTCATCTTTCCCTCTCGCTCTCGCTTCTTTCGCTTCGTCCGTTCAACTCTGCTACAGGACTCGGCTTACAGGCGTCTCTCAGCCTTCGCCTCTCGTCAAGGTTCTGCGCACAGTCCTCTCTTCCCCGGAGAGCTTCTCAAGCTTCCTTCAACGCGCCGCCGTGCTTCTGTGGGAGCAGCTCGACCAGGAAACGTCAGCATAGCGCGGGGCTTCGCATCTCATCAGCTCGTCGCTCAGAGCATCTGTACATCAGCAACGTGAGTCCTCATTTCCCCCTACCAGAGCAAGCTGGGCCAAGCAAACGAAAAGGCGGGCGGCATGGGAGTTGAGACCCGCGATCGAGAAGGAAAGGGAATTGCAGCGGCAGGGAACCGTCCTGCAGCGGCTGGGACGAGCTTATGGCGATAGCAGACGATGTATCGTGGTACAAGGAAGCCAGTTCGACGCTCCGGCGGAGCAGCCAGCGGCGCCCAGCACGACCCAGCAGCTCGATGATGCATTTCGGCTCACCCTCTTTTGTTCTTTGCGCAGATGTCTGCAACAGGCCAGGGAGCAGGCGCTCGTCCGCATACGGCTGCGCCACCAGCAACAGGCGACACGGAGCGGACGGATTACACTTGGAGCAGCGGCGGGACCGAGGACGACGATCCTGGCATGTTCTCCTTCCTCCCGCCCGTCACCGCTACCTCGGAGGGCACCCCGTTATCACCATCAACCACGGTACCGTACCCTCCCGATACCGCCGCCAGCAGCCTCCCTTACTCCCCCGACATGTTCAATCGCCAAACGAACCCCGACCTCGCTACTCCCATCCGCTCGCCCACCCTCTCCCCAGCGGCCGCCTTGGCCCAGCAGTACGCCCTCTCCGAGCAAGCGGGTGGTGGAGCTCGTCGAAGAGGCAGTTGGCAACAGCAGGCCAACGACAGCCCCGACGAGGTGGTAGGCAACCCTTACGAGGTCGATCTTCTCGACGACCCTCGGCGCATCAGCGAGGGAAGCAGCAAGGTGGAGCAGCAGTATTACGGACGTTGGGACGAGCCCGGGAGGAGTGATGGAAGCTCGGGCTACGGAATCGGCATGGACGACCAAGAGCATGCGATTCGCCTGCAGCAGCTCGGTGGACCCATCATGCCGACGAGCAGCGAGGACGAGAAGATCCTCGAGGCGCATCACTATCCCATGTTCGGCGCCGATGGAGACTTTTACGGCGAGGAGGAGGATTCGCCCTACCCTGAAGTGAGGGCCAGCGTGTCCAACATCGACGACATGGACATCCCCTGCCTGACGTTCCGCTCCATCTTCCTCGGCCTCTTCTTCGCCATCATCGTCACGGCGCTCAACGTCTTCTTTTACTTCCGCTACCCTTCGCCCTTCATCACTCCCATCCTCGTTCAAGTCCTCGCCTACCCTTGCGGCAAGTTCCTCGCCTACCTCCTCCCCGCCAACGAATGGCGCCTTCCCAAGTGGTCGCGACGCTTCGGCTGCCCCGAGGACTTCAGCTTCAACCCTGGACCTTTCAACATCAAGGAGCACACCGTCCTCGTCATCATCGCCAACATCGCCACGGGACCAGCCTTCGCCCTCAACTTCTCGGTCGCCGCCGAGAAGTTCTACGGCGTCGATCTCGGCCCAGGGTTCGACATCCTCCTCATCCTTACGACTCAGATTATCGGCTTCGGTATCGCTGGGCTCTGCAGGAGGTTCCTCGTCTGGCCGGCGGCGATGATTTGGCCTCAGAACCTCGTTTTCTGCACGCTGCTCAATACGCTGCACGCCGAGGACGAGGACATTGATGGCGGCAACGGTGGACTCTCGAGGTTCAAGTTCCTCGTCTGGGTCTTTTCGGGGGCGTTCTTCTGGTACTTCCTTCCTGGTGAGCTTTCTATCTTTCCCTCTCGGCGCTCGGCTCTCAGTCGGCTTACACTTTTCGCATCTCAGGTTTCCTCTTCCAGGCGCTCTCGGCGTTCTCGTGGGTCTGCTGGATCGCACCGAGTGAGTTTGGCTCCCTCTGATCGGCGTTCAGCCCCAGCTTATCGCCTTCCTGTCGCAGACAACGTCGTCGTCAATCAGCTGTTCGGAGTCAGCACGGGACTCGGTGCGTCACGAGTTCTCCTTTCTCACCCTCCGCGTGCCGCTGACCGCGTTCAACCACAGGCATGGGGCTCTTCACCTTCGATTGGAGTCAAATCGCCTACATCGGCTCGCCGCTCGTCATTCCCTGGTGGGCGCAGGTCAACGTTTTCTTCGGCTTCTTCTTCGCCTTCTGGGTTATCGTGCCGGCCATGTACTACACAAACGTGAGTCGACGCGCCTCTCGCAATCCTTTTCCTCGTTCGTGGCTGACCCAGCTCGGCGCTCGTCTTTCAAGGTTTGGGACAGCGCCTACCTGCCCATCTCCTCCTCCTCGGTGTACGACCGCTTCGGAGAGACGTACGCCACCAGCGCCGTGGTCGACACCGCTCGCATGGCTCTCAACATCACCGCCTACGAGGAGTACTCGCCTTTGTACCTGCCCATCACCTACGCCACCTCCTACGGCCTCGCATTCATGCTGGCTACCTCCATCATTGTCCACACGGCCATCTACCACGGCAAGGAGATCATGGCGCGCATTCGGAGCGTCAAGAACTCGGAGGACGACATTCACATGAAGCTGATGCGCGAGTATCCTGAAGTCCCCGATTGGTGGTACATGGTCTTCCTCGTCATCTCCGTTGGCATGTCCATTGCGGCTGTGGCGGTGAGTTTTGCTCCTCGCTTCGTAGCGCAGAACGAGAAAGCTGATCGCTTCGCATCTCGGCGCAGGCTTGGGACACGCAAATGCCGGTCTGGTCCCTTATCGTCTCCCTCATCATCGGTTTCCTCTATATCTTGCCTGGAGGATTCATTTACGCCATGACCAACACTCAGGTGAGCTCGCTTTCCCATTAACCTTCCGCAACCGCCGAGCTGACTCTCTCGCTCGCTTCTGCAGATCTCGGTCAACCTCATCATTGAGCTCGTAGGAGGCTACATTATCCCCGGTCTTCCTTTCGCCAACATGGTGCGTTCGCATAGCTCGAGCTGGCCGCCTTCCTCGCTCGAGCTCGGCTCACCCATTCTACTCTCTCCGCAGCTCTTCAAGGTCTACGCCGCTCAGTCGGTCGGTGTCGGACTCTCGTTCGTACAGGACCTCAAGCTCGGTCACTACATGAAGATTCCTCCTCGCACTACCTTCACGAGTAAGCCTGCTCTCACCTCCTTCGCCGTTCGCCGTCGCTGAGCCTTATTCGCCGCCAACAGTCCAAATCTGCTCCACGCTCATTGCTGCATTCGTGCAAGTTGGAGTCAAGCGCTGGCTCGTGGCTACGGTCGAGGACTTCTGCGATCCTCAGCAGGCGGCTCTTCTCATTTGCCCTTCGGCGAGGGTCTTCTACTCGTCTTCCATCATCTGGTACGTGACTCTCGCACTACCTCCTTGTCTCAGCTCTCTTGGCCGAGCCTTACTCCCCTCTCTCGCCTCCCACAGGGGACTCGTCGGCCCAGCTCGTCAATTCGGCATCGGTCACCTCTACAACCCCATTCTCTGGTGGCTCCTCGCCGGGGCCGTCGCTCCCGTCATCTCATGGGCGCTCACCAAGAGGTATCCCAACACCTGGGTCGAGTACATCAACGTCCCCGTCGCCCTCACTGGAGCCATCTTCATGCCTCCCGCTACGGGCATCAACTTCTCGTCTTGGTTCCTCTTCGGCTTTATTTTCCGTGAGTCGCTCTCTTCTGGTGTTGCTTGCACTCCCTTGCCCTCGACGAGCAACAGCGAGAGTACATCGGGGTAGCCTTCGCCCTTGTCCGGAGCTGACCTCTCGCTTCTCGGCGCAGAATTTCTCCTCCGCCGTCGATACTACTCGGTCTGGGCCAAGTTCAACTTTGTTCTCAGTGCCGGGCTGGACGCTGGAACAGTGTGCAGCGCCGTCTTCATCTTCTTCACGCTGATGCTGCCGAAGGGAGGGACGATTTGTGAGTTTGATCTTCGATCCTGCTGCGCTAGTCGAGTCTCGTACTGACTCTCGACTCTTCTCTCTTCCTTTCCGCTTCCCTTCATCTCCGTCTCTGCTCGCCTCTGCTCGCAGTCGTCAACTGGTGAGCCTCGATGCCCTTCTGTCCTCCTTGCCGAGCCCAGTGCTGATCTCTGTTCTCAATCGCAACAGGTGGGGCAACAACGTGTACGCCGAGACGCTCGACTACAACGGTGTAGCGTACAAGCCGCTGCCAGAGGAAGGCTTCTTCGGTCGTTCGACATGGTAGCTGGGTTCGAGTCGGATCATCTAAATTATTCAGGCTTGCTTAAAGGTCTCTATAGCGCATCAGGGTGTATAGCTTTGTCGGAAACTATGGATTTTGTTGTGCCACTTCCTTCCACGCTGCCACAGTTGACAGAGAGCGAAGAAAGCAACTCGGTGCTCGGTGAAGCTACTGCTTCCTCCGGCGACGGAACCAGCTCAAGTCAAATACTGTAGGAGAAGTATCACGGCGCTCTCGATGCACTCTCGAAACTTGTACTCGACTTCCAGACCGTGTTTCGCAATACAACCGAGCTGCCCTGGCGCGGCGCAACGGGAAGGAAAGCCAGGAAGAGCAGCCGATGGCTCTGCTCTCTTTGTTCTTCTGCTCTTCGCCTTCTCGTTCTCTTGCCACATACTCGTGTTTGGTAGCCTGGGCCCCCTCGCGATGCTTCCCGCCGTCTCCAGCCTCTCCTTCGCACTTCTCGGTCTTGCTCAGCTCGGGAGGGCGGCGATTGCTCCTGAGAACGTAGTCAACGGCAAGAGTGAGCTGATCTTCAATTCCTCTCTAGCCCAGCCGGGGTGATACAGAAGCTCACTCATTCTTCGATAGTTCTCTACCTCAAGCACACGACCCAAGCCCAATGCACCTACAGATGGGGCCTTTACGGAGCAGGACGGCTCTCTTTGGTTCGCGATCGCAATGGGCAGGTCTGGTGTGAGTGCGTTCAGGACAACAAGCCTGAGGACGCCCAACTGGGGGATGTGGTGGTGTCGGTCTGCCCCTCCGCTCCCGAAAACGACAAGCAAGCCTATTGCCTGACCACCTACCAAGAAACCTTGCAAGGGGGTAATCGTACCGTTCTCAAATCACAATGCGATACCTGCTCTCGAACGGCGGGAAGTCCAGGCGTGAGGAGCGTTCCGTAAGTAGCAGCCTCTCATCGCCGACCTCGGACTTTTGCCTCTCCTGCAGCTGACCGTTGTGCCACCTCATAGATGCCAAGAGACGTCGGTATCGGGTCAGGTCTACTCAAGTGGAGCATGTACGGCGTTTGGACAATCTCTATATCGCCGTTCCACCGGCGAGTGCGTGTGCAGCTCGGTGAGCCCGGACACTTGCCTCTGGCGCTCGCCGCTGACGAGCTGCTGTTTCGCAGACGGCCATCTCGGGCGCCTCAAAGTGTCCTCTTCCCAAGGCCGGCGGATATGCTACATGTCGATACCTGTAAGTGCCAACTTGGGCGAGACGAAGACTTCGGCTTATCGAACGATTTCACAGCTCTGAGCAATTCATCAAGAGCAGCCCGCCCCCGGGTGAGCAAGTTGGATTCTCGTCCGCGCAAGCCGTTGGTATTGCCTGGAAAGCTTCTAACGCCAAATGCGAGATGAGGGTGAGCTCTCCCCGCCCGTTGCAGGTCAGCCCTCGCCGAGCTCCGAGCTGACCACGTTTGATCGGGTACAGTGCAACACTGGCCTCCATCTCTCACCTGCAGAAAAGCCTGTGACTTGCTGCAAGCTGGTGAGTCCCTTCGCTGGATGATCTGCTCTACTGCAGCTGATTAGCTGACTCTTCGGCGTTCGCTTCGGAAGGGTTATCGCGCCAGCTCGACTGGCGTTTGCGCCAAATCTACGGACGGCAAGCAGTGAGAAAGTGGTAATGGACTATGTAAGGCATCGGCGTGGGCCTCATTCTTGCGAGCAGAGCTTCGTCGCGAGGAAAGGAGGTGTATCCGAGACTCGTCTTCAACCTACCTTCGCCGAACATTCTACGCTCCTGCAAACTGTATCTCTGCTCGTGCGGAGGCCGTCAGCATTTAGCAGCACGCTCCCCCTCGCAGCTTCTGACGCTAAGCGTGCGTCCCTCCGAACCCTTCCCTTCCTTCCTCTCCGCTTCGTGCAGCGCCTTCCTTGAGCGAGCTAGTCGGATGCAGGACGACCCCCTATACGACTCCGAGTCTGAGGACGGGGATCTGTTTGCTTTCCAACCACCGTCCATTTCAGCTCCTCCGCCGGCAGCTTCGCCCGCCCATCAAAGCAGCAGCGCCCCTTCCTTTACGTCTTCCATCTCTGCCCAGGAGCGCGCTCGGCCGACGACTGCTGCACCAGGACTAGCGCCGCCTCGCCCCAGCACCTCAGCCTACGATAGGCCTTGGACTGCCTTTGACGAAGAGCCCCTTGCTCCCGTCGCCGCGAGGGCCCTCAAGAACGATGGCCAAGAGCCGGCAAGAGCGTCGACCGCTCCTTCCAAGCAGGAGGCGGCCGAGTTGAGCCTCACCCCAGCAGAGGCGTACGCTTCGCTCGTCTACAGCGGCAGCGAGACCACGGATCAGAGCCCCAAGGGGGCAAGGAGGCGCTCGGGCTTGGGAGAGCCGACGACGCCAACAGGCAGCAGCCCAAGTGTATCGGTCGACTTTTCCAGGTGGAGGGGCAAGAGCGAGGATGGATCGGAGGATCAGACCGTCTACTCCTCGGCGCAGGAGAGGATGATTCGCGGAGGTGGACTCGGCCGGAGCATGCGCGCCGAGGTTGGGATCGAGATGGGCAGGTTTGGGAGGGATTCGATGACGACTAAGAGCAGTGGGAGTTCTGAGGAAGAGGGACAGCCGTATCGCACCGACGCCGAGATCCTGGCACAAGCGCTAGCCGAGGAGGAGGAGGATTCACCCTTCCCCGAGGTGAGGGCCAGCGTTTCCAACTACGACGACGAGGAGATGCCAGTCCTCACCTTCCGATCCTGGCTCATCGGACTCACCTTTGCCGTCTTGGTGGGATGCGCCAATTGCTTCATGATGGTGAGCCTTCCGTTTCTCCTCGGCCGACGATTCTCGCTGACCCCAATTATTTCGCAGTTCCGCTATCCTGCAGTTCGTTATCGCCGTGCTTCTCCTCTCTCTGCTCTACGCTAAACTTCTCTCAACAGCCCATCATGACCCCGATCGTCTGCCTCATCGCCGCCTACCCCTGCGGCAAGTTCCTCGCCTGGTTGCTCCCCATCGCCTCATGGACTCCCCCGTCCTGGACCGGCTACGATGGCGAGCTCTCCTTCAACCCCGGTCCCTTCAACATAAAGGAGCACACCGTCATTCTCCTCATGTCCAACGTCGCTATCTCGCCCGTCTACGCCCTCCACTTTTCGGTCGCGTGCGAGAAGTTCTACGACATCCAGTTCGGCGCAGGATTTGACATCCTGGCAGCCATCACCAGTCAGACGATTGGGTTCGCCGTCGCTGGACTGTGTAGGCGGTTCTTGGTCTGGCCGGCGAGCCTGCTTTGGCCTCAGAACCTCGCCCTCTCGACCCTCCTCAACACGCTGCACGCCGAGGAGGACAACGAGCCGGGAGCAGGCATCAGTCGCCACCAGTTCTTCTGTTGGGCGTTCGTTGGAGCCTTCGCATGGAACTTTCTGCCAGGTGAGCTCGTTCCAATCGCCCTCCGAAGAGCACGGCTGACGGTCTTCCTCTTCCAGGCTACCTCTTCCAAGCGTTGTCGGCATTCTCTTGGGTTTGCTGGATCGCGCCGAGTAAGCAAAGAACTTTACACCAAGCTCCACCCTGCTAATTCTCCCCTCACCCAGGCAACCCCGTCGTCAACCAGCTCTTCGGCGTCTCGAGCGGGCTCGGCATGAGTCTCGTCACTTTCGATTGGTCTCAAATCGCCTTCATCGTCTCGCCTCTTCTCGTTCCATGGTGGGGCATCGTCAACATCTTCCTCGGCTTTGTAGCCCTGTACTGGATTATCGCACCAGCGCTCTACTACTCGAACGTGAGTCTCGGCCATTAACTCGCCTCCTCAGGCGTCGCTGACTCTTTCTCTTCTCTCCTAAACTCTAGGTGTGGCACACGGCGTACCTTCCCATCTCTTCCAACTCCGTCTTCGACCGCTTCGGCTCAGCCTACGACGTCTCTCGCGTTCTCAACACCACCTCCCGAGCCCTCGACCCAGACGCCTACTCGGCCTACTCGCAACCCTACGTTCCCGCGACCTACGCCATCTACTTTGGCGCAGCATTCGCTCTTGCTACAGCTGCTTTGGTGCATACCGCCCTGTACCATGGCAAGGACATCGTCAAGCGGGCGAGGAGGATGGCCGTCGAGGAGGACGACGTGCATATGAAGCTGATGAGGAAGTATCCTGAAGTTCCCGATTGGTGGTATTGCGTTTTCTTGGTCGTCGCGGTGGCGCTGTCGTTGGTCGTTGCTTGTGTGAGTGGTGTGCCAAGGGAGCAGAGGGAGTCGAGCTGACCTCGCCTTTCGTTGAGCAGGCTTTCGACACCACGCTCCCGTGGTGGGGTCTTCTCCTCTCCGTCGCCTTCGGGAGTCTTTACGTCCTCCCTGGAGGACTCATCTACGCACTCACGGCGACGCAGGTGAGTCGTCTTCCGCTCTCGTCGCTCTCGAGCTCGCCTGATTCCCTTCCTTCTCCTCGTCTCCCTCAATCCATCTCCCAGATTCAAATCAACATCCCCGCTCAACTTATTTCCGGCTTCGCATTCAATGGCTCCCCTCTCGCCGTCATGGTGAGAATTGTCTGAGGCGTTACGCCGAGCTGAGCCGAGCTGACCGACTTGCTTTACAGCTCTTCAAGGTTTACTCGATCTGCTCGACACTTGTCGGATTATCTTTCGTACAGGATCTCAAGCTTGGCCACTACATGAAGATTCCTCCGAGGGCTACATTCTCGGGTGAGTGCTGTTTCCGCCGCTCCTTCGCTTCGACCTTCTCCTCTCGTTTCGCCTCCGCTTCGTCTGCGCCGAGAGTCGAGGCAGCTGACCGATCTCTTCACTACCCGCCCACAGTCCAAATCATCGCCACCATTGCCTCATCTCTCGCCCAAGTCGGCGTCAAGCGCCTCATCGCGGCCAACGTCGACGACTTCTGCGCCCAAGATCAAGCCGCTCGTCTCAACTGCGCCAGCACAAGGGTCTTCTACTCGGCTAGTATCATCTGGTGAGCTGTCGAGCCTCCTTCTTTGGCTTCTTCGACTCTGGTCGACCGAGCGCCGAAATTGACCACCTTCCTCCCTTCCCATGTCACAGGGGTGCCGTCGGACCTTCTCGTCTCTTCGGAGTAGGCAAGATCTATAATCCTCTTCTCTGGGGTCTCCTCGTCGGCGTCGTCGGCCCCATCTTCACTTGGATGATGGCCAAACGATGGCCCAAGAGCTGGGTTCGGTGGGTCAATCTGCCTGTTGCGCTGAATGGTGCGATGAGTATGCCGCCTGCTACGGGGATTAACGTAAGTTGAGCTCTCCCTCTCATCTTGTCTTGTGATGGGCAAGATGGGGAGAAGAGCGCCGAGTGCTGACGTATATTTGCCGAAGTATTCATCCTGGTTCCTATTCGGATTCATCTTTCGTGAGTCTCTGGCTCCTCCTCCTTTCCTCTGCCCAACCTCCCTCTGACCCTCCCCTATCTTTACCCTCCTCCCCTCCGGTGCGCCCGCCCTCCCAGAATTCGTCCTTCGCCGCCGTCACTTCCGGGTTTGGTCTCGCTTCGGCTACCTCCTCTCGGCGGCTTTGGACTCAGGAACAGTCATTTGTGCCGTGGTCATCTTCTTGACCCTCAGTCTACCTGAGGGAGGAGTTGGTGAGTTTCTCAGACTTGCTTTCGCCGCTCAGTCCAGGCGGAGAAGAAGGGTACGCGTGGTGAAGGAGACCCAGCTGATCCATTTTGATTCGTTCGATGTCCGCTGCTGATCAGGTATCGATTGGTGAGTTCCGCCTCCCCTCCTCTTCTCCCTCTTCGCTTTCCACCTCGGCGCCGCTGCTGACCTGCGTCCCTCTCAATTGCGCAGGTGGGGTAACACAGTCTACACTCGTACACTCGACTACATGGGGGCGGCATACAAGGCGATGCCCGAGGTAGGCTACTTTGCATAGCTGTCCGAGATGAGCAGGGGTCGGTTTTCAGTGGGTTTCGCAGTTGCTAGTTGTTTGTCATCATTAGTATTGGGCTCGGTCCATGATACTGCTGCCCCATGTGAGAGGGAGAAGGCGAGAAGCTGCCTCGGTAGGCCGCTCAAAGGTCTCCTGCTCGGCGAAGAGAGACGGAGGCGACAAGAGCGTAGGAACACGATGCTGCCAATCAGACATGCAATCCATGACTCTCAATGAAAGCTAGAAGACTTCCGAGCTCGTCTGTACTCTTCTGTAACCCTCTCCTCAGCTGCACTTTAGCGCGTCGCGACTCTCTGCCTCTCTTTCTTCCTCCTACACTTTCGCTCGCTTCTTCCCACCACCGACGTTACTACCAGGAAGAAGCACAGGTGAGATAAAAGTGCTCAAGCTATAGCCCTACAGCCCTGCTGTACCAAATCCCGCCTCGACGGAAGAGAGCCAGCAGCTCGACGCGCCGTGATGCTGGCTTCTGCTCGCGATTGAGACTAGACGACGCGCTGTTGCTGGCGGAGAAGGGAGGAGACGCTGGAGAAACATGTAGGGAAGCAGGCAACCTGTCTTGGGCGCCTCCCGTACGAGTAATGGGGAGCTAATGAGGTGGCGCTGAGGAGCGGACGCGAGGCGATGGGCAGCAGCAGCTTCGAGTCAGATGTAGGGGAGCAGCGCCAGCGGAGGCTCAGGCGGATCAGGGGCTGCTCTGCTGACCTACAGAACCAGCCACTACTCGTTTGAGACCCGACGGCTGACCTCTTGCTCTCTCCGTCGACTCGTGCAGGCTCTCTCCCTTCGACGCTTCACTTCGCTTTAGCCTTTGGACTTTATCGCTCTCACGCGAGCACGACCTACGAAGCAGTGAGTTGGCCTATCGTACTACAGTCTCACTTACTCTACCGGAGCTCACACCTCTCCGCTCCTCCCCTCCCTCGCGCTCTCTGCTGCCGCTCGACCACCAAGTGTCGGACGTAGTCATCTCGTCCTCGAACTTCCACCGTCGCGCTTCACAACTCTTTGCCAACTGGGCTGTACGTGCTTCTCCTTTGGCGCCCGCTCTCTCAGCTGGCCTTGCTCTCGTCTAAGAAACGCGCGCCGCTCATCACCCTCCCTTACTCCCAAGCAGAAGAAGGAAGAGGACGCCTCCCCTCTCGGCGATGTCGACCACTTGCTCGTCGTAGCTGGCAACTCGGACGAGGAGAACCCCTACCGCAAGGGTTCGGCTCTCCAGGTGAGTGCGAGCTGGGCTTGGGAGCTCGAGCTAAGCTGAGAGAGCACGCGCTGACTTCTCTCGCTTTGCTCGTTCGGCTGCGCTGTACAGACCTACCTCCTCGGATACGAGTTCCCGTCGACGTTGATGCTCTTGGGACAGAAGAAGATCTACTTTGTCGTATCGAGCACCAAGGGTGCGTCTCTCCTTCTTTCCCCTGCAGCTTCTGTGAATCCGAGCTTGTCGCGAATTCGCTGACGCTCTCTCTGCCCTTGTCACCACCTCTCTCACCCTCCTCTCCGACTCTCGTCCGCTCTTCGCTCGCCCACAGCCAAGCTCCTCCAACCGATCCTCACCCCTCCCTCTGGCGCTGGCGACGATGCCAAGGTTGAGGTCGAGATTCTCACCCGCACCAAGGACGAGGCCGAGAACAAGGCCCTGTTCGAGAGGATCATCGATGTCATCGGCGAGGGAGTGAGTGGCCTTTCCGAGCTCAGCCTCAACCGCGCCGAGCTGACCCTTTTCTCTCGACGCGTTACCCCATGTGCAACAGAACAAGGTCGGCACTCTTCCCAAGGACAAGATGTCCGGCAAGTTTGTCACCGAGTGGGCGACTGCCCTCACCGGCTCGGGCAAGGATATCAAGGAGGTCGATGTTGGAGTTGGAGTTTCGGCGCTCTTGGCCGTCAAGGATGCCGAGGAGCAGGTGAGTCGTCTTGCACGGAGTTTTCTTGGCTACGCTCTGTCTTTTCCCAGACGGGCGAAGAGATAGCAGGGGTCATCAACGCGCGCCGAGCTTTGCTGACCTCCTTCCCTCAATCACAGCAAAACGCCTCGCACGCCTCTCGCATGACCCAGAAGCTCATGTCGCACTTCTCGGACGTCATGTCGAGCGACATCGACGAGGGCAAGAAGGTCACGCACGAGCAGCTCGGCGAGCGCATCGAGCAGAAACTCGAGGACCCCAAGTTCTGGCGCAAAATGGAGGGCGATGGCTTCGAGACGGGATTCGGCGATTGGTGCTACTCGCCCATTATCCAGTCGGGCGGCAACTACGACCTCAAGAGCAGTGCGCAGACGGATGATCAGAGGTTGAAGGCGGGAGTAATCCTTTGCTCGCTTGGCATTAGGTACAAGAGCTATTGCTCGAACGTTGGGAGGACGTTCATGATTGATCCCGATGCGGTGAGTTGCTTTGCTCGTTGTCTTTCTTTGCCGAACGAGCCGGCTGCGATGGACTGTCGAGCCGAGCTCGGAGGTTTTCGCAGTCGTTGAGCTCGCATTGCAAAAGACCGTCACGCTGACCTTCGTCACTCACCTCACAGGCTCAAGAGAAGAACTACCTCTTCCTCGTCGAGTTGCAGAAGTTCGCCCTCGCCGAGCTCAAGGAGGGAGCCATCGCCCGCGACGTCTACGCCAAGGTTGTCGAGAAAATTCAGACCGAGCGCGAGGATCTTCTTCCCTTCTTCGTCAAGACTGCTGGTTTTGGAGTGAGTGGTATCCTCGTCGGCTCGATTCTGCTCAGCGAGCTGACCCCCCTCCTTTGTCGAACAGATGGGACTCGAGTTCCGCGACGCCGCCTACACCCTCGGAGCCAAGTGCGGACGTACCCTCAAGAGCAACATGATCTTCTCCCTCACTCTTGGCTTCAACAACATCCCCGACGCCAAGAACGCTGGCAAGACCTACGCCGTTTCGCTCGTCGATACCGTCAAGGTCGGCAAGAACGGAGCTTCGGTGCTCAGTGAGGGCATGAAGGGCAAGGACGACGTCATGTTCTACATGGAGGTGAGTGCTTTTGCTCTCTCCGATCGACGAAGAGCGCCGCGCTGACCTCTCGCCTACAGGAGGAGGAGAAGAAGCCGTCGAAGTCCTCTCGCCGAGACGACGCCAAGTCGACTCGCAACGCCCCTCCCACCGCTGTCGTCAAGTCCAAGCTCCGTAACGAGAACCGCGAGGTCGACGCCGATACCCTCAACCGCCGCAAGCAGCACCAGAGGGAGTTGGCGCAGCGTAGGCAGGAGGATGGGTTGGAGAAGTATAGTGAGGAGGGCGGCGGAGGGAAGGGAAGGGGTGAGAAGCAGTGGAGGAGGTTTGAGAGTTACTCGAGGGAGAATCAGCTGCCGGATGGGGTGGCCAACCAAAAGGTGAGTCTCGGCGTCGACTTCTCTGCTCTCTCCGCGCTCCTTGCTAACCTTTCGCCCCTCTTTCCGCGCTACAGATCATGGTCGACGTCCGTCGCTCGACGCTCATCCTTCCCATCAACGGCTTCGCTGTCCCCTTCCACATCAACACCCTCAAGAGCGCCATCAAGCAGGAGGAGGGAGAGCACACCGTCCTGAGGTTCATGTTCACCACTCCGGGAGCCATCACGGGCAAGAAGGAGGATACGGTGAGCTTCGACTGTCCACGACTCTCCGCCCGAGGACGACATGAAACTGATCCTTGCCTTCCTTGACGACGACAGCCCTTCGAGGACCCTTCAGCGACCTTCATCCGCGGCATCACTTACCGCTCGACCGACTCGTTCCGCTTTGCCGAGCTGCACAAGGAGATTAACGATCTCAAGAAGGCGGCCGTCAAGAGGGAGAATGAGAGGAAGGAGTTGGCCGACGTCGTCGAGCAGGATAGGCTGGTTGAGCTCAAGGGTGCGTTTCACTCCTTCTCACGAGTTCGGTCGGGGACTGGAGCTGATGTTACTGTTTCCTTCCTCCTCGCGCCTCTTCTCTCTCTCTCTCTCTCTCTCTCTCTCTCCCTTCTTCAACCCCCGACCCCGACAGGCAAGCGTCCCATCCGCCTCACCGACGTTCAGGTTCGCCCTTCGTTCGACGGCAAGAGGCAGTCGGGAGACGTCGAGATCCACTCGAACGGTATCAGGTATCAGAGCTCGATGAAGAGCGACCAGAAGATTGGTGAGTCCGATTTTCGATCTCGAGTTCGAGAGCAGGGGAAGAGCGAGGACGAGGGCTTCGAAAGCTGAGCTGACGCCGACTTTTCATCAAACAGACATCCTCTTCAGCAACATGAAGCATCTTCTCTTCCAGCCCTGCGACTCTGAGCTCATCGTCGTCCTCCACATCCACCTCAAGAACCCCATCCTCATCGGCAAGAAGAAGGCCAAGGACATCCAGTTTTTCCGCGAGGCGTCTGATGCCAGCTTCGACGAGACTGGAAACAAGAAGAGGAGGAAGAACTACCACGACGAGGATGAGCTGCAGAGTGAGCAGGAGGAGAGGAAGAGGAGGGCCGACTTGAACAAGTACTTCAAGGCCTTCTCGGACAAGATTGCCGAGGCGGTGAGTTTCGCTCCTTCCTTCTCGTCGTCACCGTTGACCACGAGCCTCAGAGCTGATCTCCTTCTCTCTCCTCGCTCAGTCGGACGGCCGCATCGAGGTCGACATTCCCTTCCGCGAGCTCGGTTTCCAGGGAGTTCCCTTCCGCTCCAACGTCCTTCTCCAACCCACCACCGACACTCTCGTCTTCCTCACCGAACCTCCCTTCCTCGTCCTCACCCTCGCCGAAATCGAGATTGCCCACCTCGAGCGTGTCCAGTACGGCCTCAAGAACTTCGACATGGTCTTCGTCTTCCAGGACTTCACCAGGACGCCGATTCACATCAACACGATCCCGAGTGGTCAGCTCGATAGCGTCAAAGAGTGGTTGGAGTGAGTTTGACGCTCTTGACTCTAATCTCGGCCCGAGGCTAACCTCTCTTCCTTCTCGCAGCTCGGTCGACATTCCCTACTCGGAAGGCCCCGTCAACCTCAACTGGGGAGCCATCATGAAGACCGTCAACGATGACCCCTATGACTTCTTCAAGGAAGGCGGATGGTCCTTCCTCGCCGAGAAGGAGGACGAGGCGGGCTCTTCGGACGAGAGCTCGGAGGGATCAGAGTTCAACGCCTCGAGCGACGATGCCGCCGACTCGGAGTCGGGCAGCGATTTCGACGACGACGCTTCGGACGACGAGGGTAGCGAGGCCAGCTTTGACGACGATAGTGGAGCGGACTGGGATGAGCAGGAGGAGGCGCTCGAGCGCAAGGAGAAGGAGGGCAAGACGGCCAACCTCAAGGGCGGCAAGAAGAAGAGCAAGTACGATAGCGCGAGTGATAGTGGGAGTGACAGCTCGAGGGGCAAGAAGAAGAAGAGTGGCAAGGGAAGGAAGTAATTGAGAGCTGGGGTTTCTCTCTCCCCTTTTGTGTAGCTTGTTTTCGACGTGCGTTTGATGTGATAGTTGACCTACGCTTGACTCGGCACCGGGAGAGGCTCAGAAAGAGATTGCGAAGAAAGCACAGAAGACTCGCTCCTCATCGCCCGAGCTGCTTCTCCAAGAGCTGGAGCAGCAGACTCGAGGACGACCTTCTCGCCTCTTGAGGGTGTACGAAATCGCAAGAATCAGCTTCAGACTCCGCTGCTGAGCTACATAAGCCTGAGCGAGCTGCCAAAGTTGCTCGCCGTCTCGTGCTTTCGCAACTCAAGCCGAGCTTTGAGGAGGTCCAAGCGTCTGTTTACTGAGCTGTAGCAGGTCGAGGCATCCACCATAAAGGATAGGGGTAGCAGCTGAACGGTTCTGCGCATCAAGCGAAGTGAGGAAGGCTCGCTTAGCCAGCAGGGAGATGAACGACTCAGCTCGCTTCACCGCTTCCGCCTCTCTCTTTCCTCCCACATCTTGCTCGTTCTTGCTCGTCTTACTCTGCGCAATTGCCTACAAATCAAAGTGACGTCCAACAACAGAGGATACTTTGCCCACTTGCACGACCCTGGCCGTACGCCTGAAGGGAAGCGAGTCGACCCGCCCATGACGCCGACGAGCGGGAGGCGATACTACGGCGGCGGTGAAAGGGGAGCGAGAGATCACGGGAGGAGAGACGGAGGCTTCAGCTACGGAGGCGGTGCTGGAGGAGGGTACAGCAGGCGTAGAGCAGGGGACGGCCGTGAGTTGCTTCCTTGGAGCGACGTGAGAGCGGTGAAAGGGAGCTGAGGATGCCTCTCACTCGCTGAAGGCATCTGCAAGACCTTCGCTATGGAGTGGTACGACCTCGAGAGCTGGGAGTGAGTCTACTGGCCGTTTCGCTCGCCACCTTCTGTCTCGAGGCTCGGGAGAAGGAGCTCTCTGCTGACGCTCCTCTCTCGCCTGCAGACTCGAGGAGCACCTTTACTACAAGCTCGCTCCCAACCCTTACGGCGGTCCGATGCCCATGAAGCTCTTCGTCCAGAGCGAGGTGGAGCAGTTGGCGAGGGAGCTGGGAAGGAGTGAAAGGAACTGGTGAGTCTGTAGTAGAACGGGGAAGGAGACGTGCTCGTAGAGAGAAGGGGTTCCCCACCGCAACACTGTCCGAGAGGCAGAACGCTGACCTCCACGTCTCCTACCCCTCGACAGGCGAGTCCCTCCTCCCTTCGGCTCTCCTTCGAACCGCAACCGCAACGCCTATGCTGGACCGAACCGCAACCGCAACGTGATCGATATTGACGACTCTGATGAGGAGGAAGACGACGACGAAGCTGAGGACTTGACGCCCGTTCGTCTCTTTCAGCTCGCGGCGTTTTGCTCGGCTCGGCGCTGATCCTTCTTCTTCACCGCTCATCCTCTTCTTCCCTCGACTCCTCTTTCCTACATAGTTAATCTCCGCCACCACCGCTCGCAAGACTTACAAGCTCACCCTCGGCGAGCTCAGCACCCTCGATCCCATCCGCGTCGAGCCCAACCCGAATGGTCCTGGCAACATGCGCCTGTACGATGAGGAGGCGGTGCAGGAATTGGCTTATGGGATCCACGGAGGAAAAGCAGGACATGCTGCCTAGTGAGTCGAGCTCGCCCTCTCGGACTGCTCAGCCGTCGCTGACTTGAGCTCTCCGCCGAGCACAGCGTTCGCGAGCTCAAGAAGACGGCCGACAAGGCGCACAAGACGAGGATCAAGAATGCGATCAGGAAGGACAAGGAAGAGAGGAGGCGGAAGGCGGCGAAAGCGGCGAGAGCGGCTAAGGCGAGGCACGCCCGCGCCGAGCTCGAGGAAGACGACGATGAGGACGAGGACGTTAGCTCGAGCGAGGAAGAGTGAGGCTTAGTAGTGGTGTTGGTTTAGCGATTCTTTTGATTCTCCGTTCTTGTACTCTCTTAGTAGTGCTCCTAGTTCGCCGTCAATACGATTCAATTTGCTTTCGGACTTGTGCACTTGCTGGTTCGCGAGGCTGCTCGGCTTGGCAGAGCTGGCGAAGGACCAGGCCATAGCGCGTCCTCATTCGCATCTCGACATGGGAGCCGAAGTCTCGAGTGGAAGAGCGTTGGCACAGCAAAGCGGCGAGCGAAGCAGAAGGACTTCGCCGAGCCTCGTGAAGTAAGTCTAGCGCTGTCCTGACAAAATAGGAGGCAAATCCACCCGGAAAAGAGTGGTCTACGCAGCTATCCCTGCGTCCATCTGAGGCGCACTTTCCGGCTGAGACCGACGATCTCTGGTACTAAGATGCTCTCGGAGCACTCGACCGAGATCTGGCTCAAGTCGCGCTTTCTCATCTTTCTCTCTTGCTCTTTCGTCTTGCTCTCTGCTTCAGAAGATTGTGCTTGCTGTGTTGTGCAGAAGGATGCATTACTTTGACTCGACAACCTCAGCTCGGCGATGTCGATCATCGAAGGTGGCCCGCCCCACCTCACGCTTTGCTCTCTGCTCAGCTGAAGGGAGAGGGTGAGACTGCGATGCTCATCGCTCGATGGGTGAGCCCGCCTTGACTATACATCAACACTGAAAGTCCCCTCGGCGTCAACTCCTCCTTTCTCCCAGCGCCGAGCTCAGCTCCCTTCTTCGCTCAGCCAGCCAGACCGCGCGCCAGCGGAGGCCGAACAGTTTGTCTGAAGCGCGGCTTGTCATTTCGGTACAGCGCCCAGCAGGCGGGGTTTAACGAGCCATACAAATCGCTTGACTGCCCCATTAGGGTCGAATTGCCTGTTGGAAATCGCGGAGAAAGGCGCTCTGCTCTCTCCCTTTCCCCGCCTCCCTCGTCTCTTGCTCCTTCTTTCCTACCAACAGCCCAGCGTGTAAAAGGGAGCAGCTCTCTCCTACATGATCCGCTCCTACAGCGATGGTGGGAGCGAATCGCCTACATCTCGCGCCTCAAGCGAGGCAGCAGCGCTCGCCGTCGTTCCTGGGTCCCAGGCCGCTGCTGAGCGTTCTGCAGCCCCCGAGCAGCTGGACGGATCGCTAGTCAAGAGCAGCAAGACTACCAAAGCGCCGAGGATCGTCCCCTGCCTTCAATGCCGCACCATTCGTCGCTCCTGCAGCTGGATCGAGGGGCAGCAGGCGTGCGCTCGCTGCCAGAAGCTGGCGAAAGCCTGCAGTGGTCCCGCCAAGTGAGTCGCGCTGTAGCTCTATAGCTCGAGCGATAGCTGATTGTATCTCCGATGCACTACAGACGCCCGCGCGAGCTTCTCGAGGTGTACAAACGAGCTGCTACCGCCCTGCCCTCCGCCGCTCCTTCTTCGCCGACCTCGCAAATGGCCTCGACCCAGCTCTCCTACGCCCTCACTTACCACCTCGTCAATTGTAAGCCTTCTCGTACTGTGCTCGAGCTTTCACGCTGACCCTTCCCAGTCTTCCTTGCGCCTGGGCGCGCCGTGAGCTTCTTGGGCGTAGACACCGAGCGCTTCGCGGCTCGATTTCGACAAACAAGCGGACGAGCTTCAGGTCTGGGTGAAGATGATGAGGTGAGCCGTTTCCCTTCAGGGCTGTAGGGCAGTTCGCTGATCCTTTCTCCGCGCCCTTAGGTTCTCACGTACGTCTACATGCTCGCCGGCGCACAACTCTCAAACCACTCGGTTCGCCCGCCTCGTTCTCCCCCTTCGCTGGCTCATGCTCTTCAACTGACGCACACATCCTCTTGCAGGCCATCGTGGGACCCTCCTTCTCCATCGTCGCCCCTTCCTTCGGCACGTTTCGCTCATCCAACGAAGTCCCGAACATTCGCGACATTGGTCTCGCTCGCCGAGAACCGATGATGGGTATCTCCAACGCCCTGAGTGAACGACTGGGCAAGCTCAATCTCGACGATGGTCGCTCGCTGGCCGACTCGGCGGACCGTCTCGCCATCGTTTGGGTCTCGCTCGCGACCTACATCACCATGGAGCTCGAGGAGGAGCGACATCGAGCGCTGGGGCACATCGTCAAGCGAGGATTGCTTCTCCTGAGGCATCCCGACTGCACGGGCAAGCTGCGCGACACGATTATGCTGTATCTGCAAGGCGCCGCTGTGAGTTCTCCCTCGCTTTCGCCGCGCGTCCTCTTCTCGATCTTGGAGCTGACTTTGCTGCCTCACACCAGCGCGACGAGCTTCGCTCCTCCTACCCTAACGGCTTCGTCACCGCCGTGACCCCCGACCTCTTCACCATCATCTTCGGCCCACCCTCGGCGCTTCCTATCCTCCCTCAACTCCAACCCGACGAGCAAACCATCGTCTTCGGCGGCCAGTGCGAGCCGACAGTCCTCCTACACATCTTCGAATCCCAAGCCCTCGCCGTCGAATCGTACCTCGACTCTCTCAGCCGCGTTCTCGTCTACTCGCCCAGCGCCACCATCTCCACCGCCGTTCGACACGTCTGGTCAGCCTTCGAGACCTGTACTCTGTACACCCGGTCCATGATGACGTTCATCATGGGCGATGCGAGGTATCGCGCGATGACACCGGAGGCTCAAGGCCGTCGCCCATGCGCTTTCGTCACCAACATGTTCCGCTTCGAGCTGCTTGGGAGTCTCCTCCTACCAGGATGCCATCGAGCGCTCTTGAGGAGAGGAGGAGACGTCAAGGGCATGCTCAAGGAGTCGGAGGACAGGCTCTGTCGATCGCTTTCCGCCATCGCCGAGGGGGTGACTCTCATCTTGGTGAGTGTCGTGCACCGCCGGTTCATTTAGTATTGAGCTGATTTTCTTTTGCTCTACAGGCACTCCCACACTCCCCCCTCGCCATGTACCTCACCCTCTCACCCGTCCTTCTCGCCGTCCAGCATCACCGCTTCGTCTTCGAGCGCTGGGTTCGCGAGCGCCCGCTAGATTGCGCTCAGCTTCTAGAGGGACTTCGATTCTCGGCGTACAGCTTGCCCGATGCGGCAAAGCTGGTCGGCGAGTTGGAGGAGCTGCTGGCTCGGTCGGGTGAGTCTCGCCTCTTTCGTCGACTCGGCGCCGCCCCTCTAGGCTCCGAGAGGCAGCGGGCAGTCAAAGAGAACGGTCATTGAGTCTTTCGTGCTCTGCAGATGGCACGAACGAGATGGCTGCCGCTATGGTCGACGGCGCCCTTCGCAAGCTGGCGGTGACCGAGGTGTAGAGCGTTGAGTTATTCGTCGTTAGAGCCTCGTCGCTTCGCGTAGCACTGTTGTTGATATATATTCTGATCTCGTCCTTTACTCACCGACTCACCATCTCTGCAGGAGAGAGCCGCGCCAGTTGGACGAGCGCGATCGCCGAAGCGGGCACTTTGACGAGCTACAGCGGCACCGGAGGCTACTCACAGTGCGAAAGAGGGTTACTCAGCCTGTCCGTATTGTTCTACACCTCCGCACGCCTTCCACCTCATCCGCACCGAGCTCAAACCCCGCGCTTTCTCACCTCGAGCCTCTTGCTCTCCCGCCACAACTTGCTCGTCTCCGTTCTCTCGCCGAACGTCCAGCAGCATGGCGTACGGAACTCCTCCTGCTTGGGGAGTCCCCCCTCCTCCTCCTGACCACCTCAACGTCGCCGCTGCTCCCGCTCCTCAACAGCAGCAAGCGCCCGCTCCCATGCCTCAGCTCGCTCAGCACTACAACAACTTCACGCTCGCTAACCCTGGCGGCGGCGGCTTGCCTGGCGTGCAGCCTGGTACGATCACCGTTCAAGCCTACACCTACACCCCTGCGCAAGGCTTGACGATGGTTGGCGGCGGAGTACAGGTGCGCCGACGAGCGGTCCGAGGGGCTGATGCGGGGAAGGGGGGAAGCTGACGAAACCATGCACCTACAGAGGATCAACGGACAGCCGAATAGAGTGTTCGGCGCTGGTGCTGGATGGGCTCCCACCCTCAACGCCAAGTGAGCTGCTCTCTCCAGCTCGAACCTCGGCGCTGGCTAACCGGCGATTTCGCAGCGCTCCTTGGCCCCCCTTCGCGCAAGGCATCGTTCCTGCTGGAGCTGGACAGACGCTGGGAGGGAAACGCAAGCCCATTCCTCGGTAAGCTCCCTGCAAGTTGTCGTGCCCAGCCTGACGCTGATCCTGCTTCGTCGTCAGTCCCTCCGCTTCTTCCAACGCACACCCTCCCGTCGGCCAAGACAAGGTCTTCGACACGCTCGTCCAAACCGTCTCCGACATCCGTCTCGACGCCAAGTTCAGCACCAGGAAAGCCATTTGGCCGGTTTATTGCGGCTCGGGCAGGAATGCGAACAAGGCGCTCGAGAAGCTCATCGCGCGCGATAAAAAGGAGAAGGAGCAGGAGAGGGCCGAGGGGAAGAGGAAAGAGAGGGAGAGGAAGAAGGAAGAGAGAGAGAACGTCAGGATGAAGCAGGCTGCGCTCGACAAGGCTCAGTGAGTTTCGTCTCTCGATTTGAGGCAGCGCCGAGCTCGACATTAAACCCCTTCCCTCCCCGCAGGAGAGCTAAGGCTGCTCAAGCCAAGAAGGAGTGAATACTTCTGCATTCCGTGATCACCGGCTCCGCACTCACTCCTGCTCTCCACTTATAGCCTGCTCGCGACCTCGGCGACGCTTGGAGGCGGACAGAAGCTCGGATCGAAGCCTGCAGATGTTTCCGCGCTGTGAGTTGATACTTATTCTCTCGCACCTACAGCGCTTATCGTCGTTTTCCGCAGGAGTACCCCTGCCGCCAAGCGAATTGCTTCGGCGCCTCCCAAACGTGGCGCCGTCACCTCGCCAAGCGGCGCTCCTCTTCCCGGACAGAACGATCAGTTCGACCATCTCATGTACATCGTCAGCGTTCTTCGTCTCAATTCTTTCTTCACGAGGGAGGCGGTCTGGCAGGCGTTCGTCAAGGCTGGCAAAGACGCCGACGTCGCGCTCGACGCCCTCATGGCGAGGAAGGCGCCAGAAGACGAAAAGAGCGAGGAAATGGGGATCAAGGAAATCGTCCAAGCCGCTACTAGGAAGAAGCAGCGTGTCGAACCGTACCCTGCGGGGTGAGTTCCATTCAAGGCTTCATCGCCGAGCGGAAAAATCCTGACCCTCGCCCTCCTACGAAAGCCGTACCACCCCCCACGGAAACGGCAAAAAGCTCACCGCCCCCGTCGTCAAGACCTTGGATCAACAGCCCGCCGTCGCATCTCCTGCTTCGTCTCTCAACATTCCCGAAACCGCCGACTCTGAGCCCGTCGTACTCATCACCGCCAAACAGGCGTATGAGTTCTATGCGGTGGATCGCTCGCAGTGAGCTCCCTTCGTTTCCTTCGAGCAATGATCATCCCTGACTGCTTCCCGTTTCGCAGGCTCAAGCTCATCGGTCACGCCGATTGCCGTCGCGACTCGAACGGTACTTTGCTCAACTACTACGACGACGAGAAGGTCAAGCAGCTCGCCCTCGACCTTTCCAAAAAGTCGCGTAGACGCGCGGCGTGATCGGAGGAGAGAAGGGTGCTTCGAGGGAGAAGTGTGCTTAGGCTTGACGGCTCCGTGAGTATACCGGCAGCCATGTAGGATGTAGCGCAGTGCTTAGCGGGGAGGAATCAAGACATTGGGAATTTTCGATGCCAATCAAAGGCGAGGACGGGTTTGGCCGAGCGTCCTCGCAACCCAGCAACTGAAAGCCAAGTCCGAAAGCATGTTGAATCGTATTGACGGCGAACCAGCAAGAAGCACTTCTGTAGAGAGTACAAAAACGGAGAATCAAAAGAATCGCTAATCCAAGACCACTACTAAGTCTCACTCCTCCTCGCTCGAGCTAACGTCCTCGTCCTCATCGTCGTCTTCCTCGAGCTCGGCGCGGGCGTGCCTCGCCTTAGCCGCTCTCGCCGCTTTCGCCGCCTTCCGCCTCCTCTCTTCCTTGTCCTTCCTGATCGCGTTCTTGATCCTCGTCTTTTGTGCCTTGTCGGCCGTCTTCTTGAGCTCGCGAACGCTGTGCTCGGCGGAGAGCTCAAGTCAGCGACGGCTGAGCAGTCCGAGAGGGCGAGCTCGACTCACTAGGCAGCATGTCCTGCTTTTCCTCCGTGGATCCCATAAGCCAATTCCTGCACCGCCTCCTCATCGTACAGGCGCATGTTGCCAGGACCATTCGGGTTGGGCTCGACGCGGATGGGATCGAGGGTGCTGAGCTCGCCGAGGGTGAGCTTGTAAGTCTTGCGAGCGGTGGTGGCGGAGATTAACTATGTAGGAAAGAGGAGTCGAGGGAAGAAGAGGATGAGCGGTGAAGAAGAAGGATCAGCGCCGAGCCGAGCAAAACGCCGCGAGCTGAAAGAGACGAACGGGCGTCAAGTCCTCAGCTTCGTCGTCGTCTTCCTCCTCATCAGAGTCGTCAATATCGATCACGTTGCGGTTGCGGTTCGGTCCAGCATAGGCGTTGCGGTTGCGGTTCGAAGGAGAGCCGAAGGGAGGAGGGACTCGCCTGTCAAGGGGTAAGAGACGTGGAGGTCAGCGTTCTGCCTCTCGGAAAGTGTTGCGGTGGGGAACCCCTTCTCTCTACGAGCACGTCTCCTGCCCCGTTCCACTACAGACTCACCAGTTCCTTTCACTCCTTCCCAGCTCCCTCGCCAACTGCTCCACTTCGCTCTGGACGAAGAGCTTCATGGGCATCGGACCGCCGTACGGGTTGGGAGCGAGCTTGTAGTAAAGGTTCTCCTCGAGTCTGCAGGCGAGAGAAGAGCGTCAGCGGAGCGCTCCTTCTCCCGAGTCTCGAGCTGGACGGCTGCGAGCGAATCGGCCAGTAGACTCACTCCCAGCTCTCGAGGTCGTACCACTCCATAGCGAAGGTCTTGCAGATGCCTTCAGCGAGTGAGAGGCATCGTCAGCTCCCTTTCACCGCTCTCACGTCGCTCCAAGGAAGCAACTCACGGCCGCCCCCTGCTCTACGCCTGCTGTACCCTCCTCCGCGGTCAAAACCTCCGTCTCTCCTCCCGTGATCCCTCGCTCCCCTTCCACCGCCGCCGTAGTATCGCCTCCCGCTCGTCGGCGTCATGGGCGGGTCGACTCGCTTCCCTGCAGGCGTTCGGCCAGGGTCGTGCAGGCGAGCAAAATATCCTCTGTTGTTGGACGCCAGTTTGATTTGTAGGCAATTGCGCAGAGTAAGCCGAGCAAGAACCAGCAAGATGTGGGAGGAAAGAGAGAGGCGGAAGCGGTGAAGCGAGCTGCGTCGTTCATCTCCCTGCTGGCTAAGCGAGCCTTTGTCACTTCGCTTGATGCGCAGAACCGTTCAGGCGCTACCCCTATCTTTTCTGGTGGATGCCTCGACCTGCTACAGCTCAGTAAACAGACGCTAGGACCTCCTCAAAGCTCGGCTTGAGTTGCGAAGGCAGGAGACGGCGAGCAACTTTGGCAGCTCGCTCAGGCTTATGTAGCTCAGCAGCGGAGTCTAAAGCTGATCTTTGCGATTTCCTACACCCTCAAGAGGCGAGAAGGTCGTCCTCGAGTCTGCTGCTCCAGCTCTCGGAGAAGCAGCTCGGTGATGAGGCTGACTCTGAGCGAACGTTTGGAGAAGAGAGAGCGGCAAACCCTCCAGTCCACAGTCGAGAGAGTGACGCCGAGATCCCGATTGCATTACAGACTCCCCCCAGCGACGAGACGAGCGCTTCGACGCGGACCTCGCTGGATGGAAGAGAGCGAGAAGCTTCGGCAAAGTCTTCGAGGTCGTTGAGATGCAGAATGATGGACTTTGAATGCAGGAAATATATATGAGATGTGTATCAACAACAATAAGACTCTAACCTGGTACAGTATAGCCTTCTCTCCCCTCACTTGCGACCCAGGCGCCGACCCTTCTTTCCGAACTGGGGCACGCCACCTCCTCCGAGATACTCCAGCGCTCCATTGACCATCGAAGCCGCGAGGAAATTCGTCTCATCTGTCGAGGAGCAAGAGTAGGAGTCAGTAGGTGGTCTCGAAGAAGTCGACCGCCGCGTTCGGCGAGCGAGGAAAAGCTCACTGGTCCGCGTCATGAGCTCCTCCAACTCCTCGACGAGTTGCGCGGCGTCCGGATGACCGAAAGCAGCGATACGTAGGCCTCGGAGAAGGCTGGAGCACTCCTGGGGCCGCTCCCGAACCCATTTGACGAAGCCAGGTCGAAGGTAGCCGATGGCAGAGGTGGCGTCGCATAGGGCCATGAAGAGACCCATGTGGGCAAAGGGAAGACCCTGTAGAGTGACTCCGTGAGCGAGTGCTATGCTGAAGGAGGAGAGAAGAACCTACCAGCATGAGAACGACGGTCTCGGCGATGCTCGACAGCGACTGACAAAGGCGCTCCTCCGATTCCTGCAGCAAGCCAGCAGCGCTCTCCTCTTTCATAAGAGCCAGGTGACATCCACAGACTACAAGACTACCCATCAGTTCCTCGCCGAAAGCGTTGGCGAGGAAAGCGCCAGGCCGACGCCGCCGAGCTTCCAAGTCGAGAGCAGCGTAACGGGCGTCGTCGAGGATCCTCTTGATGTCCGTGCGAAGGAGTTGAGAGCAGCCGTCGACAGCGTCCCAGCACTGGCGCACAGCGCTGCCCATGCTCGAGGGCGGCGAGTAGACTAGCATTCGACCGAGCGCGTCAAAGTACGCTTCGACAGCGAAGCCGTGCGTCTCAACGAGAGAGTGGAGCTTCTCGGGAGTGTCGACGGCGCCGAGTAGGATGGTGAGATCTTCCGGGCTCAGTCGAGGGAGGGGCGGAAGGAATGTAGGAGGGCCGAAGATGGCCGAGTACGTCGACGAGGAAATGGACGAAAGCCATCCGTTGGCGTAGGAGGCGCGCACTTCGGCGCGCTGTAAGAAGAAGGGAAGGTGCGACGTCAGCTCACACCTCCTGTGCAAGGTAGCCGGATCGACAGCTTGTTTTGTTTGGCGAGGGAAACGGCGAAAGACGGGGGACTCACAGCGAGCCCTTGAATGTAGGTCGTCATCGTCGCTCGTAGAGCACCATGACACTCGGGATGCCCCATAAGCGACAATGCGTAGGCGACGAGTTGGCCGAGCCAGAAGTGACGGGCGACCTCGAGGTCTCTGGCGATGTAAGTGCTCACGCTCAAGCACACGAGAGCGAGGCGATCCGCTCGTCCTGCTAATGAGCGACCGTCGTTGAGGTTGAGGGTACGTATGCGGTGCGTAAGTGCTGCTGCAATCGCCATCAGCGAGTCGCGACGAGCGAGGCCAATCTTGCTGATGTTGGGCGCCTCGGCGTAGAACGACAGGGAGCCGAAGGAGGGGACGGTGGCTGAGGAGGAATGGCCGACGATGGCCTGCAGGCAGGAGCAAAGTAAGGGTCAGCTGAGGTGAGGGCGAAGGACCTCATCTAAAGATCAACGAGACGCACAGAATGATTTGAAAGTTGCGCCCCGACGAGCATGTAGACGTAGGTGAGCACCTGCAGGGGTGCAGCATCAGTAGAGGTAAGCTCAGCCTTCAGAGAGGTAACCAGCTGCACCTCGTCGTCTTCACTCAGTCCAGAAGCCCTTCCTCTTGTCTCTCGGAAGCGCTGGGCGAAGCTGTCGGTGTCGATCCCCAAGAAGTTGGCGGTCTGGCCAACCTCGAGAAAGACTGGGCATCGATGTAAAGTCAGTCGGCGAAGGATGATGTACATGGATAGCGCTCACGGTCAACGAGGTGGTAAGTGAGGGCGTAGGAGAGCTGGGTCGAGGCCATTTGCGAGGTCGGCGAAGAAGGAGCGGCGGAGGGCAGGGCGGTAGCGGCTCGTTTGTACACCTCGAGAAGCTCGCGCGGGCGTCTGTAGTACATCGGAGATACAATCAGCTATCGCTCGAGCTATAGGGCTACAGCGCGACTCACTTGGCGGGATCACTGCAGGCTTTCGCCAGCTTCTGGCAGCGAGCGCACGCCTGCTGCCCCTCGATCCAGCTGCAGGAGCGACGAATGGTGCGGCATTGGAGGCATGGGACGATCCTCGGCGCTTTGATAGTATTGCTGCTCTTGACTAGCGATCCGTCCAGCTGCTCGGGAGCTGTAGAACGCTCAGCAGCGGCCTGGGACCCAGGAACGACGGCGAGCGCTGCTGCCTCGCTTGAGGCGCGAGATGTAGGCGATTCGCTCCCACCATCGCTGTAGGAGCGGATCATGTAGGAGAGAGCTGCTCCCTTTTACACGCTGGGCTGTTGGTAGGAAAGAAGGAGCAAGAGACGAGGGAGGCGGGGAAAGGGAGAGAGCAGAGCGCCTTTCTCCGCGATTTCCAACAGGCAATTCGACCCTAATGGGGCAGTCAAGCGATTTGTATGGCTCGTTAAACCCCGCCTGCTGGGCGCTGTACCGAAATGACAAGCCGCGCTTCAGACAAACTGTTCGGCCTCCGCTGGCGCGCGGTCTGGCTGGCTGAGCGAAGAAGGGAGCTGAGCTCGGCGCTGGGGGAAAGGAGGAGTTGACGCCGAGGGGACTTTCAGTGTTGATGTATAGTCAAGGCGGGCTCACCCATCGAGCGATGAGCATCGCAGTCTCACCCTCTCCCTTCAGCTGAGCAGAGAGCAAAGCGTGAGGTGGGGCGGGCCACCTTCGATGATCGACATCGCCGAGCTGAGGTTGTCGAGTCAAAGTAATGCATCCTTCTGCACAACACAGCAAGCACAATCTTCTGAAGCAGAGAGCAAGACGAAAGAGCAAGAGATAAAGATGAGAAAGCGCGACTTGAGCCAGATCTCGGTCGAGTGCTCCGAGAGCATTTGGGACTTGAGATCATCGCTGGCACTCTTCTCTCGCTGTACAGTATGCTGCAGGTGCGAGTCCGACTCAACCTATGTCTGTCTTTTTCACACGTCTGGTGTACTCACAGACCTTCTGAAGCTAAGCAAGCCCTCCGATCGCATCCTCTTTCCTATTCGGCTTCCACATCCACTCTCCTCCTCCTCTGAAGCTAAGCAATCAGTACTCTCCGCCAGCTCTTAACGCTTTCCGCGAGCCCTCGAAGCACGCATGCGGTCGGCCTGAGGCTTGAGGTGAAGGTCGAAGCTGCAGCGAGGTCAAACGGGTCAATCAACGCCGAGACGAAGAAGAGAGGCTTCGGGAAGCTCACTACTCCTTTCCATGCTTCTGAACAGCGATGGCTTCGACTTCGCAGCGGTTGTAGGCCTTGTACGTGCCGCCGCGAGCGAGAGGCTTGTCCTCGTAGCGAAGGACGGCAAGGCTGCGAAAGAGCGTGAGTCAGCGAAAGGCTACCAAGATGAGAGATACAATACTCAAGCTACTCAACTCGTTGTTGCTGAGCTGATACGACGACTTGGCGTAGCTAAAAGCCACGACCGAGGTCGGGTCGGTGGGAGGAGGAGGGGGAGGAGCGGGCTGCGCGTGAATTGGGAGGGGTCAGTGGGAAGTCGCTCGATAGGGATAACCTGTAAGAGACTGCTCACCATGAAGTCCTCCTCGAAGTCGTAATCGCCTTCACATCCAAGGTCCCCGCTTCCCCAATCGAGATCACGAGCGGCCTTCTTCTTCTTGGGGCTCTTTCCTTTCCTGCGGACGCGAACTAGCTGTCAGCTACCTTTCGACTCCCTCCCACGAGGCGTTCTGCGACCCACCAGCCTCCAGCATCGACCTTGGCAGCGAGCTCTTCGACGTCGCTGCACTGGAAGATTTTCATCGGGTAGGGTCCTCCATGAGGGTTGCGCTTAGTGGTGTAGTGGATCGATTCAAGGCTGAAAGCAGGCGAAGCAATAGTCAGCTCTTGATCGGCAAGGAAGGGCTCGGCGCTCGACTCAACTGAAACCACTCGAGTTGAGGGTACATTTCGAGGGCAGCGCTCTTCGTCATGGTCTCGCCAACGTCCGTTAGGGTATACACAGGTCAGCTCTCGATCGCTGTGCCCTCAGGCGAGCACTCACGCCTCCTCCTTCGTACGCCTCAGCGGCGGCAGCGGCTCCCTTCTTCTTCTTGGGCGTCGACGGACCAGCAGCAGCATCAGGCTTGTCGTAAGGCTTCTTGGATTTGTTCTTCTCATTTTTGGGAGAGGCGCCAGCGAGCGACTGGCCGGGCGAGGAGAGCTTGCTGAAGTGACCGCACGTCGTGAGAGCGCGAGCGAGTGACGAGCTGCAGGGATGGTAGGAGGTCAGCCATGCACGTTGAAGAGCAATCTGAGCATCTCTATCGTCTTACACGAGACGAGACGGGGAGGCGTAAGGTGTGGCAAGAGAGCAAGGAGCGTTTCGCTTCTTCGCTCTGCCAACTCTCGCCCGCAGCGAGGACAAGGGGGAGAGGTTCGAGCGGAAGTGGCTGGTCACGGACGCCGGTGTAGTGCTATAGAGCTGTGATGGCCCCTCAGAGCTGCCGCTAGCGCTGTTGTTGCGATGGCTACGCCGAGCAAGCTCGAGCTTCCATCGAGCCCCGAAAGGGCCGGAAGCTGCCTGAAGCTCGCTTAGCAGCCTTTCTATGGGTGGAAAAGCTACCGAACACTGATCTCCAGCAAGCTCAAGTCTACAAAACTCGTCTTTTTCAAATGCTCGAGCTGCGGCGGTGGAAAGTCGAGGCAGGGAAGCTCTGCGATGGAAAAGAGGTCAGCAGGCGTGTTCTAAGCTTGAGCTCGAGCGTTCGAGCTCACCAGAGCTCCCGAAAGTGTGCTTCTACCACTTCGCGCCTTCCTCCTAGTCTCGCGCTCCTCCGCACGTCGCTCCTTCTCGCGAAGAAGGAAAGCCGAGTTGTCGCCGAGGCGGAATTGAGCGAGATCGAAGAAGAAGTCTTGGAGTACGAGAGCAAATTCGTCCTCATCTGTTGAAGAGACTGGGTCAGCTCGAAGCGTCAGCGACCGGGAGGTTGCCCTCACCCTCGGTCGAAGTGCGAGGGATGGCGTGAAGCTTGAGGAAGATGTTCTCGCACTTCTGTGCATCCCTATGGGTAGGAAAGCGTCAGTGAGGTCTATGTAGCGATTGCAAAGCCGGGTGTACTGCTTGAGCTGAGGGAAAGTCTCCATCAAGGCCGAAATGAACCATCGCCGAAGCCACGCCTCGTTCGTGACGCCGTTCTCGTTTCCAAAGAGTGGCTCTTCGCACTGGAGTGTTAATCCCATGAGATTAGCTCGGCGGTGTAAGAAAGTGAGAGGGCTGACTGCAGTGATGAGCTCCCACAGCTTGCAGAAAACCGGGGCTTGATTTTCGAAGGCTGCTCGACACGGATGGTGAGCAATCTGCTCGTCTCCAGAAGCCTCGGAAGGTTACCCACTGTTCTTGTGATGTCCATCGGTCATTGCGCGCCAGAGCTGGTCAAGAAACGGATGACATTGACGGCGAAGGAAGTCGAGCGCCGCCGCCGACTGCTCGGGCGACATGGCTTCGCGCGGCATAAAGAGGTGGTAGGCAAGGCTGTAGAGATGCGAAGGATGGTCAAGAGGGATTCGTTTCGATCGAGTAAAGCCCCCGGCTCACACGTTGGCGTTCTTGGCAACATCTCGGTTGAGAACGGTGATGCCGGAGAGGGCAACAGCGACGAGCTGGTCCTGTTGCTCCATAGGAAGCGTCTCGACCTCTGTATAGGAAGCAAAATCAGCTATCTCTCCCATATAGCTCGGAACAGAGCTCACGAATGACGCGGGTAGAGCCAGCGAATCCGAGAACGAAGTAGGCTGCTCGGCGCAGCTCCGAAAGGCCGTCGAGGGTACCATCCTTGAGGCGACGATGAACCCACTCGATGACAGGATCAATCATGAGAAGTCCAAGCGTCTCGGGTGGGATGATGGACTGAAAAGGGATAAGGTCAGCGCGAAGCGGAAAGGAGTCGTTCTAGCAAACGCACGCCGAGATGATTGAGGACCTGATCGATGGTGATGAAAAGCTGGACTTCGACGAGCTCAGGAGGGCTTTGTTGCAGCTCTTTGATGGCCACCGTGAGAAGTGGAGGAAGAAGAGTCTGGACGAAGTGATTGACCGCTTCGCCGTTGCCTGGGTAGGAGACGTCCGAAGCCAGGCCGATGGCGTGGCACTGAGACGGTGTGGAGAGTCTCAGCATCAAATAATTGAGAGTGAGGTAGGCGAAAATGGGACTCACGGCGGTCAAGACGAGGATCTGCTTGCGAACCAACCGAAGTGCGCTGATCGAGTGCGCGAGCACTTTGCCCGACGTCGCCTGTTTGATGAGCTCGGAAGCTAAGGAGTAGAGAGATGGGAGACTGGGGGAAAGGGTGTAGTGCTGAGGGGCGGCGAAGCTCTTGAGGGGGAGGGAAAGAGCGGAACTGAGGCGAAGGAGGAATCGAAGCTGCTCGGCGTGCGACATGATTGCTTCCGGCGAGACCGACACCTCGGCCATGATCGTGGCAAACTGTTTTAAGGCTTGAAGAGGTCAGTACGGTAGCTCCTCAAGGCTGAAAAAGGCGACGAACCTCTGCGTTCGGCTCGGCGCAGAGCGAGGAAAGCAGACGTCCTAGCGCTGGCGTCTCTCGGACGGCTCTCATCATCGCTCCGAAGCAGCTGTACACCTCGCAGAGCTGTTCACGGGCACAAGGGGTCAGCGATGTCTCGTATCAGGCGAAAAAGTGAAGCTCACGGCTTGGGAACCTGCCAGCGCTTTTCGAACGAGCGGGAGCTGCTCTTGAAGGAGGCGCTCCACCAGCGAGGGAGCGTTGCTCGACTCGATGAAGCACAATTGGGCTCGGCAGAAGTACGAGATGATCCCAAGGGCGTCCGTGGCGGTGTCGACGAGTCGTCTCGGTGCTGTGAAAGAAGGAGTTCAGCCTCGGTTTTCAGTGAATTGAGGGCCAAGAAAATTGACCTTGATCGCCGTGAGCGAGTACGTGGAAGATACGCGAGATGGCCATTTCCAGGAGCCCGCGCTCTTGTTGCAGGAGAAGAGCGTAACGTCCGAACAGGAAGACGACGTTTTCGGCGACGAGTGCCGTCTCCTCGGGGCTCTTGCAGCGATCGTGAAGAGCAAAAAGGGTGTTGAACATCTTCGAAAGCCATGCCGTCTCGCTGACGGGGGCGTAGGAGATGTGGGAGGTCGAAACCTTGGCGAGCGGCAACTCGCAGAGGCGGTTCGAGAACGCCGACAGCATCCAGCAGACACGAGTGAGGCCATCCTGTGAGAGCTGTTGCCGACTAGTCTGTGGTGTTGAGAAGTGAGTGAGTAGGAGAGGCAGGAATGTTGGAAAGGGCGCACCTCTTCGACGAAGCTGCTTTTGAGGAAGCCGACCGTGTCAATGTACGAGAGTTGACTGTTGTTGGAGGCGCAAGTCAGCGGCAGACGCAATAAAAGGGATTTGAGGTCGTACCTCATGTAGACGAGCGTCTCCCTCATCAACTCATGAAGAGAAAGGCTCTCGCTCTCGGTCGCGTGCGCTCGGGAGACGTCGCCATCGCCGTCCTCGTCGACTTCGATGACCTGTGAAGATGTTAGTCAGCTCCAACAATGAGGGAAGACCCCGAAGAAGCTTACCTGAGTCGGAGAGACCATCCTGTGGAGCAACACGGTGCGCAAGCGTTCAAAGACCGGCGACGACAGCTGTTCGGTCGTGACGATGAAGTGGAGCAGCTCGGAGCCTTCGTCCGCTTGAGGAGGTTGACCGAGGTAAGTGAGCCTTTCGAGCAGGGTGACGTCGCTCAGGCCGAGGGGAACGATGGGGTCTGGGTCGAAATCGCCGACTTGGTCTCGGCGTTGGAGAAGGAAGAGAGCGAAGTGGGAAAAGTAGCTGTGAGATGGCCGTCAGCGAGCACTCATGAGACAAAGATGCATAAGAGCCCACTCGATGCAAACAGCGAGCACCTCACCATCCTCGTGAGCCGTCAACTCGAGAAGGTAATGATGAGCGATTTGAAGGACGTCGGCGTGTGTTGTCCAATCGAAGGCCGAGAAGTGCGCTCCAAGCCTGTACAGGGAGGAGATTAAGTGAAACACTTCAATTCGTCGTCCGGAAGAAGCTCACAGGTGTGTCAGAAGTAGCGCGAGCGCCATCGCATGCTCGGCCGTGACGGTCCGGCGCCAGTTTTCGTAGCCGAGACCGGTCGCTGCTGAGAGGGCCCTTGTCAGCTGAAGCGTCGTTTCAGAGAATAATAGGATACCGCTCACATTGGCTGACGGCGATCATCTCCTCCACAGCAGGCAGAACAGCGTAGGCGAGCTCGATTATTGCTCGGTCTTCCTCCTCCTGCGACTGAATCGAAGCGACGAGAGCCAGGGCTTTTAGCGCTGATGGCTGGGTAGCAGTTAGACGCAAACACTGACGGATAGAAAAGTTCAGCTCGCCGTGAGGCGCGGTTGCCTCGGGAAAGAGGCGTACAGGAAGGAGAGCGGTGACGAGTCCAGACGAGTAGATCACTCTCTCATCGATCCAAGAGACGTATTGCTCCACAGTTTGCACAGCAGATACTGCTAGGCGAAGATCTTGTTCGACCGTGAGCTGGGGGACCGTGGCGAGGATGGTAAGGAGCAACGGCAGGACTTTGCCAAACTCTTTATCCTGCGAGCGAAGGAGTCAGCTCGGCACTTGAAGCGGCGAGGGGATCAGCGAGAGATGAGGAACAGACTCACAAGCTGTAGCCGCATCGTTGCCGTCCTCTTGACCGACAGGCTGGTGTCCCAGTAAAGGTGCATCTCCTCGCCGAGCGTTTGGAGGATATAGAGGGCGTTTTGACATTGCGCAGGGTCAAGTTGCGACGACGCGAGAAGCGAATCGATGAAATCGGGCCAATCGTGAGGCCAGTCAAGCTTGAGGATCTGTTGGTCGGAGAGGTGATCAGCTGGCGCCGAGAAATCTGCCCTTGTGAGTCGTCGCTGCGCACCTCGAGAAGGACGGCGTCGAGCTTTCGCACGAGCACTCGGTTAAGCTGTAGAGCTTTCTCGTTCTCCGATGCATGACTGATCGCGCTGGCGACGAAGGTTCGAACGTCTGAGAGAGCGAGATTAGCGCCGAAGCCTGATGAGACGGCTCAACATCGACTTACTCTTGCGCTCCTCGGAGGGTAGGGAAGCCCAGCGATTCCGTACAAGACTCTCAAGTCTGAATTGAGATATTCGAATTAGCGCGACACCTTAGCGAGAAGATGCAGACCGCCAGCTCACATCTGAACGGCGAAGAACTGTCGGCGCAATGCGTGAGGTCAGCTCACGTTCTTCGGGAGGCTCAGAGAAGCGCGTGCCAGGATTGCAAGGTAGTAGGACCCCCCAACCGACCAACTCACCTTCGTCTGATCGTTCGGAGTCTGCTGGAGAATGGCGGGCACCTGCATCCAGCTCTCGGGCTTGCCCTGCGTGATGTGGGAGCAGAGTCAGCATCGGCTCAGAGCTTCAGAGTCATTCTCTGTACATCCCTGACTCACCTGGAATTCGAGAAGTAGCCGTTGTGCCTCTTCGCGCTGTAAGGTGCTCGGGTTAGGTCGTCTCCTTCCCCTCTCGACTCGAGACCAGCTCCTACCTCGAGAGGGTCATTTGAAAGACAGGAAGAGCAGATACGATCCAGTGTGTTGATGTCGAGTCCGTTGGTAGTCTGCTGGACCGAGGTAGCGTGTCAGTCCTCCTCCGTTCCCCTTCGCTGTGCTCCGCACGAGCAGCCAACGGTGACACAAGACTACAGCTCACCTCCATAGTGGTGTTGAGATGCTGTATTAGATTCAGGCGACAGCTGGTGTGAAAGGACGAAGAGGCAGGACATCAACAAGGTCTGTGCCCGTCCGCTGCTCGAGGAAGGGGCCGCTTTCGAAGTGATGAGCAAGTCGAGAGTGGGTATGTCAGTCATCACCTGCACATCCCGTACCTACACAGCTGCCCAAACGTTCGATAAATTCGATGGCCATGCACTTGTCGGGATCCGGTCGAGCATCATGCGGCGCGAGCACCGAGCAAAGCGCAGTCCGTATTCACTGTGCAGCGCTGTATCTTAGTATAAGAGAGCAAAGTGGAAGAGGAAGCAAGTACTCGACGAAGGAAATTAGAGGAGCAGCACAAAGAGCGTAAGAGTGGAAGATGAAGAAAAAGCCTCGACCGAGTTTCGCAGGTCACTCGAAGGAGTCACCGGCTCCCAATAACCACTGAAGACTGGGAATCGATTGCCAATGAAACCTATCTACAGTTGAAAGTCGAACCGAACCGCTATCGCCCTCTACGCTGGAGAGCTGCCACCATCAACCATCGCCGAGAACCTGAGAAACCGAGAGAAAGAGCCATGAGACTAGGAAGGGGACTAGAAAAAACCGAGGCTGAAATGCCTGACTATACATGAGACTCCATCGTCGAGAAGAGCCGTTTCGGGGATTCGAAAACCGCTGTTCGGCGAAGAGAAGGTCAGCTCAGAAGCTCGGCGCTGTCCCCGTCCGGCCGACGAGAGAGCTCACCCTGTGCTTCACCATCTACCTCCATCCCATCGGAGTCCTACTAGCGACCCTCTCCTCGCTCTCCGTTCCCCAACTTCCCATCACCTCGTCCTCCTCTTCCTCTTGCTCCTGCCCGCCGAATCCACCCCATACGCCCTGTCCTCCGCTCTGCGAGGTGTACTCCCTCATCGTACTATATCCCCTACCCATCGAGCTCCCTCTACCCGAGCTCAACGAGTATTGAGCTCCGAAATCGCGCTCACTGGGTCGAGGACCAGGTCCGCCGAGCAGCGCCGAGGAGGTCGACGCGGTCGAAGGAGGACGAGAGCGGGAGGGAGAGCGCGAGCGAATGGGAGGGAGTTGAGGGAAGATTGGGGAGGTGACGGGCGAGTGAACGGGAGGGCGCGCCGAACGAGGGTGAATCGAAGCGAGCGAGGGGAGCGAAGTTCGGCCGCGCTGTTGAGAAGGAGAGCGAGTCGTAGAGGACGAACGAGGGTGCTGAGGGTGTGCAGGGTAGGGCGAGTGCGAGTGATGAGTAGTCGAGGAGTGGTGGGAGTGCGCAGAGCTCGCGAAAGAGGGATACGAAGGCCTTTCGGCGTCGAAGGAGGCGCGCGAGGTGGAAGCCGAACGAGGTGCACGAGATTGCGAGGAGATACGAAGGGCCGCTGTAGCTTCGACGGGGAGGTCGTAGTAGCTTCTTCCTTGCTGAGGCTGTTGCGAAGGCGAAGGCGCAAACTGACTCGGCCTGCTCCTGCTGCCAGCTCGTCCTCCGACTCCGGCGAGCGCCAAAGAGCCTTTTCCTCCTCCCTGAGGCGGCGAGCGATACTCCGCTCTGACGAGTGAAGCTCTGGACGAAGGCCTCGTCGCCGACGAGTAGAGCGAGAAGCCCGTGCGGTCAGGGATGGGCGGGCGAGGACGAGAGGAGGCGACGGGCGAAGGGAGGTTGAGATTTTGAGCGAGCTTTTGTGCACGAAGTCGGTCTCCAGTCGTTCGTCCTGTAGGTGAGCGTAAATCAGCTCTCATTACTCGAAAAGACGCGGTCTTGCACCGCTTCTCGAGCTCACCCAGCGACGAGTACTTGGTGCCGCCCGTTGAAGCCGAACGAGGGAGAGGAGGAGGAGCCATGGGACCAGGACTGTCGGGTCTAGTCATGTACAGGCGAGCGAGGGAGATGGGCGCAGAACGGAGGAAAAAGATCAGCTCTTTGTGCGGTCATCCCTAGTCAAGCTGCGGGGCCACAGAATGAGGGTGCGAGCGGTCGAGAGGGAAGCGCCGAGACGAGCGCCGAAGTCTGGCTTCAAACTCACCTGCTGGGGCGTCGTTCCACCATGTTCTGCTGTCGAGTACGAGGATGTGGTGCAATCGAAAGCTCCGACTTCCGCCTCGTCCCTGTTGGATGTCCAAGTCCGTGCACTCCCAAGACCAGAGCGCTAGGAGATTCGGCGCAGGTTCCCTTGCCCGTCCGTGGCTCGCTTGAGTTGTCGGATGGAAAGCGCTCCTTTCCCCTAGTTTTAAAAGCTCCTAAGTCTGTGCACGCCCGCAGTCGGGGCCCGAGAACTAGAGGATGACCCTGCTGTACAAGACTCGAAACTCGGTTTTGGTCTCTCGCCATCACCGCGCCAATGCCTCGCTACTTGTCGTCAAAGCAGCGCTCGTCTTCTGCAGTCGGATTAGCTACACGCTTTCATGCAGACCACCCCGCCAACCAGGTCAGCTTCGCCCGCTGCTGCAGCACGTGAAGAGCGATTGTATCAGAGCTGACTCTCGCCGAGCACGCTGCAGACGATCAGAAGGGTGGCTACTCGTTCCCTCAATCGTATTTCCAGCGCCATCCAAGCAGTCCGATCTCGTACAGGCAGCAACAGCAGCACCGCTCCCTCGACTACAGCCAAACAAGCCATCGCTCGCCCTCCTCCCCTTCAGGTCGACACGGCAGCAACGGCTTCGCTGAAGAGGAGGATCTCGTACCCACTCTTACGCAACTGCTCCTCGCCCGTCTCGCCCGTCGAGCCTGGAGCAGACTGGGGAGTGAGGACGCCCTTGCACTCGGACGACGCTTTCGGCGAAGAAGGAGGGGAAAGAGCGCCGACGCCCTTCCAGCAGCTTGGAGGGGCTTATCTCTTGGACGTCGAGGCGAGACCGGGAATTAGAATGGTCTGGCTCGGCAGCTCTGAGTCGCTCGTCCATCCGAATGTAGGCGACGACGAGCAGCGCACTCCGCGCAAGTTCGGCGAGGAAGGGGAGGCAGTTCGGCTCTTCCCTACCTCTCGCTTCTCGGTGTCCATGTCGTCGCTCGAATCGCTGGATCCTCACGCTCTCGCCGAGTCGTTAGGTCGTCACAGCGAGGAAGTCGACGTCTTCGCCTCCGGATCGACCCTCCCCGACTACTCGTCGCCGCTCTCCCCTGCGCCCGCCTACCATCGCTCGCCAGCTACCTCCTTCCCTACGACGCCGAGCACAGCGGCAGGATTCTCTTTCGCTCGCACCCCTCCCCTTCAATCCCCCGTCGTCGACTCGTTCAACCTCGCCAACTCGTTCCTCCCCTCGCCGCCTCCAACGCCGAAGCCTTATCCCAACGACCCCTTCGCCCTGCCCTCTCTTCCACCTCTTCGACTCGGATCATCCATCTCATACGCTCCTCCTCCCTCGCCTTCGCCCAGCATGCACAGCTCCAACAGCAGCAGGAGCGGGAGCAGGAAGGTCAAGCCGAAACCTTCGGCGCTCTCGCTCTTTCTCAACGAGATGCTCGCCGAGGATCAACAAGAGCCTCCCCCTCTCCCTCCTCTTCCTTTCCACAAGTACCGCTCCCGTACCTCGTCGACGTCCTCCAGCAAAGCCGAGGGATTCCACTACCCAGCGACTCACGCCTACACTCGCCCTTCAACTCCCCTCCCCTTCTCTTCGTCCGCTTCGTCCTTCTTCGTCTCCGACACTCCCACTCCTACGACCAACAAGACGAAATCCCCTCGTCCCCGCCCTCAAACGCCCCTCATGATCCCTTTCCCCTCCATCGCCGACCGGCTCTCCTCCTCCCCCTCCCCCTCCTCGTCGGTCGAGGATCCTCTCACCCCCAAAGCTATCCGCACTCGCACCATGGCAATGGAGCAGGACTCCTCTTTCGAGGCAGAGGCGATGGCTTACCTCGCTGCTACGAGTAAGGCTTCGAGCTACTTTTCTGCCGCCGAGACGGAGGAGGATGAGACGGCGAGTAGTTATGAGAGCGCGGAGAGTGGGTTTTGGTCGAAGGGGAGCGAGAGGGATGAGACGGGAGAGACGACGATGGCGATGGGAGAGGGCGTTGGAGGGGATAGGAGGAAGTGGGAGAGCTTGGAGAGGGTCGAGAGGCAGTCTTGGTCGGTTTGAGAGGGAGTAGAGGAGTGTCAGTGTAGTAGAGAGTCCTTCGTTCTCACCATATAGCAGTGCCCCCAGATCAGTGCCCTCAATGCAGCCGGAATCGCAGTTCGTTCAATCAGTTCACCTTCGGCGCCGAGCAGGAGAGCAGTGAGGGCGAGCTGTGAGGAGGCAAAGAAGAGCTGTCATAGGACGAGAGAACGGTACTGACAGATCTGAACATTACGAGCACTGCGAAATACGGCTACAGGATCCTCGTCCCTCCAAATCGTACACACTCGGTAACGGTCACCGAACTCCCTCTGCGCCGAGCCTAGTCCAACCGCTCCTCGTCTCACCCCATCCTCCTCATCAGTTCGTCTTGACGATCGTATCCTCCTCGACAATCTTGACGCCCTCCTCCCTGAGCAAAGCCGTCTGCCAGGACTGCAGGCCGCGGTCGGAGGCGCCGGGGACGGTGAAGAGGACGCCCTTGAATACCTGTTCGGTGGACGAGGTGCGGAATTGAATAGCGGGAAGGGAAGCGGTGAGGCGAGCGAGATGTGGAATGCAGGATAATGCGAGACAGAGAAAGCGGGAAGGGCAGGAATGGGACGTCAGCCAAACTCGGTCGGGTGGGTACTGGCAAGCACAGGCGAGACGCCGTACCCTGTAGTCAAACACTTGCTTCACGACGGCACCTTGGCGCATGAGAAAGTCGAGCAACTTGTCCTTGGAAGCGTTGGAGATGGAGCGCTCGAGAGTCACCAGCTGAAGGCGACGGAGAAGCTCTGGTCAGCTTGCAATTCTGCTGAGCATGATCCTGTAGTATCTATAGATGCGCTGTCACTGCTGCTACGTCTGTAGCCCTTGCCCCTCCCCTTCCATCACTCGCCTGCGGCCTCCACACGCCTCCCGGCTGCCTCGGCTTCCTGCTGCTCCCTTGCAGCGTAGTCCAGGTGTACGTAGGTAGGTCAAGTACTCACATAGTTGGCCGTCTGGTCTACTCCTCCGATGGGCGCATTCTTGCCCTCGGTAACAGCCGCCGCTGCTCCAACGCCAAACGGAACGGCGAGTCGGCCTCCCTTGGCCTTGACGGCAGGGTTGGCGAAGGTAACGGTGGCCAGCAGGAGGGTGAGAATAGGGTACAGAAGCTTCATCTCGTGTTGGCTGGTAAGATTGCGAATGAGACGTCGGAGTTGAACCAACCTCGCAATTCGCAGCGGGCTCCAAGTCGTCCCAAGTCGGAAGGCCCCTCTTCTGCTTCCGACCACCATCTCTGCTCGTCAATGGCTTCGACGTGGGATCGCGCTCGGTCGCTAGGATTGTATCGCTCGCTGCTACGGGTCGCCCTACAGATGCCAGACGACCACCGAAGAGCTTTGGTCGTCTTTCGCGCTCGGTGAGCTCATAGACTGCGCCTTCCCCTCGTGAGCTACATCTGACCGATTCGGCGCACAGTTCCGAATTTGAGCTACATCGTGCACTGCAGCAAGGCAGCCCCGAGCAGGCAGAACGGTGGATCGACGGCGAAGTCTACCGCGACAACCTCGAGGTGCGTTCGCTATGCTCTGTAGCGCTTCAAACGGCGCAGCTAACCTCCGCGCTCCTCGACAGCACCAAGCAGCACACCTCTCTGCTCTCTCGGGTCGCTCTCTTCTGATCCCAGTCGACATTCGGCGCCAGCGCTCCTCGTCCTCTTCCTCGCCTTCGCACTCCCACACCTGCACCAACCCAGCACACAATCACGGCCCACCCTCACCATCTCTTCAACCACCTCCAGAGGCTGACGATCGGAGGAAGCTGATCCGAGCTGTCGCGGCGAGAAAGGAGGGCGCGACGAGGAAAGCCATTGGAGCGGCTCAGGCGCAGAGCAAGTTCATGCAGGGACCGGAACCGAGTTGGTTGAGGAAGAAGAGCGAGGCAGGCGGTGACTTGAAGGCTGCGGGAGGATCTTGAGCGGGCTCGGAGCTGCCTGCGATGGTCGAACGGCTGTCCCGCGACGGCGAGACGTTTGGCAGGTACATCTGAGCTGTTTGACGCTCTCGAGTGCGCTCACTGACCTCTCTTCATTTTGCAGGATACCCTGCCGCGCGCTCCAGACCAAAGCCGAAGCGTTGGAAGTACCTCCTCCGCTACAAAACCTCTGCACCTGCGCCGGTTCGAGGTCGCCCCTACCACTTCATCGTATGCCCTTCGAGCTGCTCTGCGCAATGTACGGCCTTGAGCCCTCGTTCGGAACGAGCGGCGTTCCCAACATCGGCGAGGGGTTTTCGGCGCTTTTCACGCTCGTCCAGCTATCCCGTGGCCACTCTTTCCACTCAACTTTCATCTACAGTACCACCTTTCCGCTCGACAGCCCTTCAATCAGCTTCAACCTTTTTGCAACGCTGCTGAACTCAACCCTTCAAGAGCTCGACTCCGGACCGAGGTCCGTGCGCTAGCAGCTGCCGTCCTTTCGGCAGAGCTCAAAACCGTGGGGGAGCTTCAACTTGCCGGCAGCAGCATCAGCAGGACAGCAGGAAGAGTCGGAGAAGGCGCTCAAGAAGCCGCTCCACAGGGCCCCGCGCGAGGGGCACGAGTGTGGATGGGCAATCGTTTCTCTCCTTCCGTCCTCCGTCTTCCCCTCGCTCGCTCGCTCGCTCGTTTCGCCCATCAACCATGGACGACAAGAAGCAACCCTCCGTCAACCCCGAAGCAGAGATCAAGACTCTCGAACACCACCACGCTCCCATCCCCGGCGCCGGCGAGGAGGGGAAGCTCGCCGAAGCGCCTCGACAGCTGTCGTGGCGAGCGCTCTTTACTCGACAGGATAACTCGGCTTTCTTTGCTGAGGCGCTCGACAAGTATGGTTATGATGGAGCTATCTCGCCTGAGCAGGAGAAGAAGCTCGTGAGGAAGATTGACTGTTTGATCCTGCCTTGGTGAGCTCTTGAATGATAGCAAAACTCATAGAAGCATGTAGCTGACTTCCTCACCCTCTTCAGCCTCGCCATGTGCTATGCCTGTTCGTTATTTCGCTCGGCGGACCTTCTTCCGTCATCGCCGATCTCACTGGACTGATCCTCTTTCGCTTCAACAGTCTACTACATCGACAAGACTACCCTCTCCTGTACGTCTCCTTGCTCCTTACCGTCTCTAGACCCCCGAAGCTGAACTCCAACTCGTCGAACAGACGCCGCCATCTTCGGCCTCAAGAAGCCCATCTCGGAGGGAGGACTCGGCCTCCAGGGTACCGACTACAGCTGGCTGTCTTCCTCCTTCTACTTTGGATGGCTCGCCTGGGCCATCCCTACCAACCTCATCATGCAACGCTCGCCCACTTCGACCTACCTCGGTGAGTCGCTCTTCACGCTCCTTCCCCTCCCGTCCCGCTGTTTTCGGTCCTCTACAGTCACTCACGCTCTCCCTCGGCTGCAGCCTCCCAGATCTTCCTCTGGGGCGTTTTCCTCATGATCCAAGCCAGCTGCAAGAACTTTACCGAGCTCCTCGTGCTCCGAGTCTTGGGAGGAGCCGTCGAGTCCATCGCCGATCCTGCGTTCATGCTCATCACATGTAAGTCTGACTCTTCTCCCCATTCGGCTCCTCAATCGCCGCTCAGGCTTTCTCGGCGCATTCCCTCCTCGCCGAGCCTCGCTGACCCCCTTCCTCTCTTCCATTCCACAACAGGCACCTTCTACACTCGCGCCGAGCAGCCCTCGCGCATCAGCGCATGGTACGCCGCTAATGGAGTAGGAGTCGCCGGTGGAGGATTGCTCGGTTACTGTATCGGTCAGATCAAGAGTACTTTGCCGAGCTGGAAGTACGAGTGAGTTTGCTATGTGTTTTCACTGACACCCTCGGCGATCGCTGACCTTCCCTCCTTGCCCCTCCATTTCACAGATTCCTCATCATCGGCGCCCTCTGCGCCACCTGGGGTGTCGTCCTCCTCCTCGTTCTCCCCTCCAATCCCGCTACATGCATGTGGTTCACGAGGGAAGAGAGGTTGATGGCCGTGGCTCGGTTGAGGGGCAATCAGGTGGGTTTCTTGGCTCTTCGTCTTGTCTCGACCGGCGGAAGGGAATGGGAGGCAGGATGAACAGAGAGCATGCTGATCAAAGACTGATCCTGCAGACCGGTATCGAGAACAAGAAGTTCAAATGGGATCAAGCGAGGGAGGCGTTCACCGATCGCAACACAGTGAGTCGTGCTTCTTCACTTCTATCGACGGCTCGAGAGCTTACTTTCGACTCATTACCTAAAGTGGCTCTTTTTCCTCCTCGGGTTCATCGCCAACATCCCCAACGGCGGCGTGAGTCCTTTCATCTCGGCGGCTCGCGCTCCCTTCTCATCGTCGGCCAAACCTCGACCCTGACCTTCGAATGGATGACTACAGATCTCCAACTTCTCGACCCTAATCTTCCAGGGTCTCGGGTGCGTTCCATCACTCCCATCTTCATCTTCGGCCCTTGCTCCTCCCTTTCCGACTCACTCGGTGCTCGCTGCTCGCTGCTCGGCGCCACTCTCCGCCGCGTCTCGTCCCTCTGCATCTCACTGACACCCTACCCACTTGTACTCTCCGCACTTTATTGACCCTCTCTTCGCTCCCCAGTTTCGACACCCTCAAGACCTCCCTCCTGGGCATCCCGCAAGGCGCCCTCGTCTGTCTCTGGATCGGCGCCGGAGCCTTCCTCAATGGTCGCCTCCCTCAAAACAGTCGCACAATCGTCTGTATGCTCTTCATGATCCCGACAATCGCGGGCTCCCTCGGGTTTCTGCTGGCGCCGAAGGAAGCATATGTCGGGAGGCTCATTTGCTTCTATTTGACGGGGAGTTGTAAGTCCTGCGCGCTGAGGGGGTGCTGGCGGAGCTGACCTCTAGTTTGATGAGCAGATCAAGCTTCTTTCGTACTGTCCCTCTCGCTCATTACGAGCAACACGGCCGGTCAGACTAAAAAGATGATTGTCTCGGCCATGATTTGTACGTTCTTCGCTCTCTTCCCCTCTGCTTGGCAGCTGACTTGCAACAACGACGAACAGGGCTCGGCGCCTGCGTAGGAAACATCGCCGGTCCCTTCTTCTACAAATCCAACCAAGCCCCTTCCTACCGACTCGGCATCGTTCGTCCCCTCTCCTTCCTTCTTCCCCCTCTCCCTCCTCACTAACCCTGACCCCACAAAACCAGGGCTCCATGCTCGTAGCCAACTGCCTCGAAGTGGTCATCCTCCTCGCCCTTCGTCTTTCCTTCATCGCTCGCAACAAGAGGAGGGATCGACAGTTGGCGGAGGTGGTTGGAGCGGATGGAACAAAGAGTGAGATGGTGCCTCATGCGAATGAGACTACTTTCTCGGATTTGACGGATGGGCAGAACCCCAAGTGAGTCTCTGGTTCTCGTCAACAGGGCGGGAGGGCGATGGAGAAGAGCTGACCCTCTCTCTCGCCGCGACAGCTTCCGGTATGTCTACTAGACGGCTCGAACGGGCTAGACGAACACTGTAGATAGTGATTTGAACCAATGTACAAGCCTCGCTTCTGTTCTTGATCTCGTAAACGGGCGAGAGAACGGGGCGAAAGAGACTTGAGCGGTCTCGGCGAACCGTCTTTCTCACGCTCACAGTGGAGGGGATGCGAAGGGACTGGCGAAAAGGGAGATTGGTATAGTGCATCATACTGCTACCCCGACTAATCCTCCTTCAGCTCCCAACCTGCACGCGCAATCCAAGCCGAAACTCGGTCAGCTTCCTCTCCTCTCCCCCATCTTAGCTGAAGGATAAGCAGAGAAACAGCAACTCACTAACTCCACATCCACAGCCCCCTTTATCACTAGCATGCGGGTTCCCTTGGACCCTGAAACTCGACCCGATGAGTTCCGTGGCATAGTCGATTGTCGAGCCCGAGATGAGGGGGAGAGAGGAGGAGTCGATGAGGAGGCTTCCACACCTTGAGAAAAC
>MWVB01000033.1:64332-125742 GCA_003054985.1 Leucosporidium scottii | reverse complement strand
AGAGAGGAGGAGTCGATGAGGAGGCGGGAGGGCGAGGAGGGGGGGAGGAAGAGGCTTTGTACAAGTAGGTCGGATCGAGTGCGGGAGAGTGGTGGAGGGAGGATGGAGGAGAAGGTCAGCGCCGAACCGAGGCCGAGCAGCGAGGAAGCGCGCCAGAGACCAGAGAGAAGAGAGCGGGAACCTACTAATCGTCATCTTCCCTATGAGTCGTCACCTCCATCTTGTACTGATAACCATGACATCCACCACTTTCGACCGAAACGCGGAGGGCGAGGGAAGGGTCTTTGGCAGCGGTTTGGGCGCGGGAGATTTGCTGTTCAGGGTGCGGGAGCAGCGGAGAGTTAGTGAGGCTCTTGCGAGGGTGCTGTAGCTGTCCCATTAGGCGAAGGATTGGGAGAAAAGCGAGGCAAGCCCGATACTGCCGAGAAACGCCACAGCGCCGCGTTGCTCTGCTGTCGTACAGCTCCGCCTCTTCGAGCGCTAGCACCGCATCCTGCCCCTCTGTAGCTCTAGATCAACGCAGGTCCGAGAAAACGCACCTTGATAGCCGCCTCTGTCAGATCAATGGTATCCTCTCCCTCTTCTACGGGTTCGAAATCCTCTGAAGGGTTCTCTGGCGGTTGGGCTTGAAGTACAATAGTCCTCTTCTGCTGTATCTGCTGCTGCTGTAATGCCGGTGGACGAGATGTAGGAGAGGAGGAGAAGAGGGAGAAGGACCGCGCTGCTGCTGGAGGGGTCAGTGTTGAGCGGGTGAAAGGGAGGCGGGTCGAACACAAGGTGCAGCGTGAGAGTGAGAGTGAGAGGAGGGAAGAGCGGAGCGACATGTTGGCCGATGAAGTGCACAAGTTCAAGCGAGAGGCGGAAGACAAAAAGACACAGCGGCTCGGGGCTGGGCTGACTTAGAATCGGCGAGAGAGCGAGAGCGAAGAGGGGGCTTGGACTCCGCCCATTCGCTCGCCTCCTCTGCACCTCACCAAATCAAGCTACAGAACTCCAGCCATCGCTCTCTGCACCTCATCACATTGGCCCCTCGTCTCGCTCTCGCTCCGCCGTTCTCAGCGCGCGTCAGCTCTCTCCCGCTCTCTCTCGATTCTGCACCTTATCACCTCTCCCACTCCTCATCTCCTCTGCATCTCAATGGCCCTCTCTCACCGCCGCCGCTGGGGTCTCACCCCTCAAGACCTCGACTTCTGCAACCAAGAACGCGAGATTGAGATTGTCCCGATGGTCAGATTGCCGTTGACTAGTAGTAACGATGGAGTGAGTTATCTGGACTTGGATGCGAAGCTGCTGGGCTGCTGAAAGGGAGACTTGAAGGGCTGTAGGACTGTGTGGAGGCGCCAGGAGGGGACGCGACGGCGACGCGTCGAGCGAGGGAGGGAGGCTGGGAGGCTACAGGGAGGCTGAGAGTAGGAGATCGGAAGCTGGAGATGTAGCGTATCATGATACAGCTCCCTTCGCTGTTACGGAAGCTGACGACCCTCCCTTCCTTCCCCCTCTCGGTGCTCCTGCGCGCTCTCCGCCGACCTGCCTCCTTCGTCTTTCCCCTACCTGCACCCCCTCGTCTCCTCCCCACAATCCTCTCCGTCCTCCCCCCTACCCGCCCACACCTCTTCCCCGCTGTCCGCTGCATCCAACAGCCCCTCGCCCCCCAATTCGGCCCTTTCAACCCTCCCCAAAAAGCTCGTGTCCCCTTGTGGTTCGCCTTGCAGATGAAGAAGAAGGGGAAATGTAGGATTGTTGTACCGACTTGGTTGAGCGTTGGTGAGTTCTTCGATCTCTTGGGGTCGAGAAAGGGAGGGAGAGGGAGGTTCGGCGCTGGCACAAAGAGGGAGCGAGGCCGAGAGGGCAGGGGTTTGGTGAGAGGGAGCACTACGGAAGAGGGCACATGAAGCAGCTGGCGAGCTCGAGGCTGATCTTCCTGCACTTGTACAGCCTCCCTCGAAGAGACATTACGAGAGGAAACCACCTCGGACGACTTCTCGCCGCTACCGAGGGATTATGTCGAGTTCAGCAATACGCTACTGCATCTGTGCGTCTCGCCTTTCCCCCCATTCCACCTCTCTACACCCCCTTGCCCTCCTCTCGCTCCCTTCCTCTTCGACCGAGCGCTGATCCTCCTTCTCCTTTCCCTTCCTCTCACCCTCCGCCGTTTTCACGCCGAACGTCAATTACACAGCGCCTCGGACGACTTCCCCCTCCACTCTTCAGCCGACAAGGTCAAGATCCTGCTCAAAGACATTCGGGAAGCTCGGCAGGCCAAGATTCGCGTAGGAGCGGGGGCGTTAAACCCCGTGCATCTGGCCGTAAGTCGTCGTATACTCTTTTCTCCTCCCCCCTTCCTTCTTCGCCCTTCACGCTCGCCGCGAAACGCCCAGACTGAGCCCTCCACCGACCAACATCAGATGCCCCATCTCTCCTCCATGGAAATCCTCGAACTTCGTCCCACCTTCTCGACCGCCTTTCAACGGCTCATACAGCTGAACCCCGAAGCGGAGAGGCATGAATGGATTGCGGATTTATGGTTGATGAAGGAGGGGGAGGCGAGGAGGAGGGCTGAGTTGGGGGAGTTTGAGAGGGGGGATGCTGGGGGTGGTGCGGGTGGGGAGGGGTATGGGGAGGAGGAGTTTTAAGATGGTGGCTCGAGAGGTGTTGTATTGCTATGCCGATGGTGCAGAAGATTGAGGAAAGCAGAGGGAAGGCGAGCTCGGCGATGGGAAAGGGGTCGTTTGAAACTTGTGGCAGCGCGCTACAGCGATGTTTGAGCATTCTCAAAGAGTCTCAGTGCATTGCTTTACTGTCCTGCAGCCTTTTCTCGCCTTTCGACTGAGCCACGGCACGGCCGCTCTGATTAGCGGAGGGCGAGGTGGAGCTTCAAACTGGCGGCATGAGTTCGCTCTTCCCACCACCTCGTCAAGTCAAAGATGAGCGACATCAACACCTTGCACCCTTCCTTCAAAGGTCGTACAGCCGTCATCACCGGTGGAAGCTCCGGTACGTCTCATCGCTGTCCTACAGCTGCTGTCACCGCTCACTCCGCGCTCTCTCTCCCTGCACAGGAATCGGGCTCACCACCGCCCTCCAACTCGCGGGCTTGGGCTGCAACGTCGTTATCGGAGACCTGAACCCCCCATCTGCAGGGCTCCAACTCCCCTCCAACGTAATCTACCACCAAACCGACGTGCTCTCCTACGCCTCCCTTCTCTCCCTCTTCCGCTTCTCAAAAGCCCATTTCGGGACCTACCCCGACATCATCTACGCCAACGCTGGAATCTCCGAGAAGGGCAAGCTGTTTGGAGGGGATGTCGAGCAGGATGATATTGAGAAGGAACCGAATCATGCGACGTTGAGGGTTGATTTGGAGGCCGTGGCTAATACGGTTAGGATTGGGTGGTGGGGGATTCGACAGGAGAAGATGCAGGGAACTATCGTTGTGACGGCTAGTATGGCGGGATATGCGGGTCAGGCGGGGTTGCCGATGTGAGCTTTCTCTCTTTCGGTGCTCGGCGAAGGCGGTTCGGGGGGCTGGAAGGCGGCTTCTCTTCTCTCTACAGTTCACGGACTGACCTTATTTGGTACGTAACATAGGTACAACGCCGCCAAGCACGGTTGTGTAGGCCTTGTCCGCTCCTTGCGCTACCTCGGCCCTTCCCAAGGCATCTCCATCTCCCTCGTAGCTCCCGCCATCACGACTACACCCCTCCTCGTCTCTCCCCTCCCCTACGCCAAATCCCCTTCCTCCGCCCCCGACCCCTCGGGCCGTGGATCCTCTCTCACCTCCCTCTCTCACATGTCCGATCCCAACGCTGTGACTCGGTCTTTCAAAGCTGCTGGAGTACCGGTGAATACCGCGGAGGATGTAGCGAATGTGGTGGTTGGGCTGATGGGAGAGGGGAAGAAGAGTAATGGCAAGGGGATTTTGGTGCAGGGGGGTAAGTGGAGTGATTTGGAGAAGGGGATCGCTGGGGCTAGGGAGCAGTGGATGGGGAAGGAGATGGCTATCCTGTATAAGGGCGGAAAGGGGGAGGGTGTGGGCATTGGAACGGGCACGGGGGAGGGAGAGAAGAAGGAGTCGAAGCTTTAGTTTTGGTGGAAAGGGAGCGCCGGGCTGGGGGAGAAGGCGGTTCAAGGTGTGCTGTAGCGAGATGGACACTATGAGAACCAAAGAGAAGTATCAGTATCGTCTCGCTGACCGCTCGCTAGGCCGAGGACATTGGAAACAGCTCGCTCTCACTGCTCTCCTGATCGGCGCCGAAGGTGAACTGATTGAACGTACTGCGATTCCGATTGCATTGAGCGTACTGATCTGGGGGCACTGCTATATGGTGAGAACGAAGGACTCTCTACTACACTGACACTCCTCTACTCCCTCTCAAACCGACCAAGACTGTCTCTCGACCCTCTCCAAGCTCTCCCACTTCCTCCTATCCCCTCCACTGGCCTCACCTTCACCCATCACCACCGTGGTCTCTCCCGTCGCATCCCTCTCACTACATCTCGACCAAAACCCACTCTCCGCGCTCTCATAACTACTCGCCGTCTCATCCTCCTCCGTCTCGGCGGCAGAGAAGTAGCTCGAAGCCTTACTCGTAGCAGCGAGGTAAGCCATCGCCTCTGCTTCGAAGGAGGAGTCTTGCTCCATTGCCATTGTGCGAGTGCGGATGGCTTTGGGGGTGAGAGGATCCTCGACCGAGGGGGAGGGCGAAGGGGAGGAAGAAAGGCGGTCGGCGATGGAGGGGAAGGGGATCATGAGAGGGGTTTGAGGGCGGGGGCGAGAGGATTTCGTCTTGTTCGCCGTAGGAGTGGGAGGGTCGGAGACGAAGAAGGAGGAAGCGGAGGAGGAGAAGGGGAGGGGAGTCGAAGGGCGAGTGTGGGCGTGAGTCGCAGGGTAGTGGAACCCCTCGGCTTTGCTGGACGTGGACGACGAGGTACGGGAGCGGTACTTGGGGAAAGGAAGAGAGGGAAGGGGAGGAGCCTCCTGTTGATCCTCGGCAAGCATCTCGTTGAGGAAGAGCGAGAGCGCGGAAGGTTTCGCCTTGGCCTTCTTGCTCCCGCTCCTGCTGCTGTTGGAGCTGTGCATGCTGGGAGAAGGCGAGGGAGGAGGAGCGTATGAGATGGATGATCCGAGTCGAAGAGGAGGAAGAGAGGGCAGGGCGAAGGGGTCGTTGGGATAAGGCTTCGGCGTGGGAGGCGGCGAGGGGAGGAACGAGTTGGCGAGGTTGAACGAGTCTACGACGGGCGATTGAAAGGGAGGGGTGCGAGCAAAGGAGAAACCTGCTGCTGTACTCGGCGTCGTAGGGAAGGAGGTAGCTGGCGAGCGATGGTAGGCGGGCGCAGGGGAGAGCGGCGACGAGTAGTCGGGGAGGGTCGATCCGGAGGCGAAGACGTCCGTCTCCTCGCTGTGAGGACCTAACGACTCGGCGAGAGCGTGAGGATCCAGCGAGTCGAGCGACGACATGGACACCGAGAAGCGAGAGGTAGGGAAGAGCCGAGCTGTCTGCCCCTCCTCGGCGAACTTGCGCGGAGTGCGCTGCTCGTCGTCGCCTACATTCGGATGGACGAGCGATTCGGAGCTGTCGAGCCAGACCATTCCGCTTCCCGGTCTCGCTTCGACGTCCAAGCGATAAGCCCCGCCGAGCTGCTGGAACGGCGTCGGCGCTCTTTCCCCTCCTTCTTCGCCGAAAGCGTCGTCCGAGTGCAAGGGCGTCCTCACTCCCCAGTCTGCACCAGGTTCGACGGGCGAGACGGGCGAGGAGCAGTTGTGTAAGAGTGGGTACGAGATCCTCCTTTTCAGCGAAGCCGTTGCTGCCGTGTCGACCTGAAGGGGAGGAGGGCGAGCGATGGCTTGTTTGGCTGTAGTCGAGGGAGCGGTGCTGCTGTTGCTGCCTGTACGAGATCGGACTGCTTGGATGGCGCTGGAAATACGATTGAGGGAACGAGTAGCCACCCTTCTGATCGTCTGCAGCGTGCTCGGCGAGAGTCAGCTCTGATACAATCGCTCTTCACGTGCTGCAGCAGCGGGCGAAGCTGACCTGGTTGGCGGGGTGGTCTGCATGGAAGCGTGTAGCTAATCCGACTGCAGAAGACGAGCGCTGCTTTGACGACAAGTAGCGAGGCATTGGCGCGGTGATGGCGAGAGACCAAAACCGAGTTTCGAGTCTTGTACAGCAGGGTCATCCTCTAGTTCTCGGGCCCCGACTGCGGGCGTGCACAGACTTAGGAGCTTTTAAAACTAGGGGAAAGGAGCGCTTTCCATCCGACAACTCAAGCGAGCCACGGACGGGCAAGGGAACCTGCGCCGAATCTCCTAGCGCTCTGGTCTTGGGAGTGCACGGACTTGGACATCCAACAGGGACGAGGCGGAAGTCGGAGCTTTCGATTGCACCACATCCTCGTACTCGACAGCAGAACATGGTGGAACGACGCCCCAGCAGGTGAGTTTGAAGCCAGACTTCGGCGCTCGTCTCGGCGCTTCCCTCTCGACCGCTCGCACCCTCATTCTGTGGCCCCGCAGCTTGACTAGGGATGACCGCACAAAGAGCTGATCTTTTTCCTCCGTTCTTCGCCCATCTCCCTCGCTGGCCTGTACATGACTAGACCCGACAGTCCTGGACCCATGGCTCCTCCTCCTCTCCCTCGTTCGGCTTCAACGGGCGGCACCAAGTACTCGTCGCTGGGTGAGCTCGAGAAACGGTGCAAGACCGCGTCTTTTCGAGTAATGAGAGCTGATTTACGCCCACCTACAGGACGAACGACTGGAGACCGACTTCGTGCACAAAAGCTCGCTCAAAATCTCAACCTCCCTTCGACCGTCGCCTCCTCTCGTCCTCGCCCGCCCATCCCTGACCGCACGGGATTCTCGCTCTACTCTTCGGCGACGAGGCCTTCGTCCAGAGCCTCCCTCGTCAGAGCAGAGTATCGCTCGCCGCCTCAGGGAGGAGGGAAAGGCTCTTCGGCGCTTGCAGGACTCGGAGGACGAGCTGGCTGCAGGAGCAGGCCGAGTCAGTTTGCGCCTTCGCCTCCGCAACAGCCTCAGCAAGGAAGGAGCTACTACGACCTCCCTGTTGAAGCTACAGCGGCCCTTCGCATCTCCTCGCAATCTCGTGCACCTCGTTCGGCTTCCACCTCGCGCCCCTCCTTCGACGCCGAAAGGCCTTCGCATCCCTCTTTCGCGAGCTCTGCGCACTCCCACCACTCCTCGACTACTCATCACTCGCACTCGCCCTACCCTGCACACCCTCAGCACCCTCGTTCGTCCTCTACGACTCGCTCTCCTTCTCAACAGCGCGGCCGAACTTCGCTCCCCTCGCTCGCTTCGATTCACCCTCGTTCGGCGCGCCCTCCCGTCCACTCGCCCGTCACCTCCCCAATCCTCCCGCAACTCCCTCCCATCCGCTCGCGCTCTCCCTCCCGCTCTCGTCCTCCTTCGACCGCGTCGACCTCCTCGGCGCTGCTCGGCGGACCTGGTCCCCGACCCAGTGAGCGCGATTTCGGAGCTCAATACTCGTTGAGCTCGGGTAGAGGGAGCTCGATGGGTAGGGGATATAGTACGATGAGGGAGTACACCTCGCAGAGCGGAGGACAGGGCGTATGGGGTGGATTCGGCGGGCAGGAGCAAGAGGAAGAGGAGGACGAGGTGATGGGAAGTTGGGGAACGGAGAGCGAGGAGAGGGTCGCTAGGAGGACTCCGATGGGATGGAGGTAGATGGTGAAGCACAAGGTGAGCTCTCTCGTCGGCCGGACGGGGACAGCGCCGAGCTTCTGAGCTGACCTTCTCTTCGCCGAACAGCGGTTTTCGAATCCCCGAAACGGCTCTTCTCGACGATGGAGTCTCATGTATAGTCAGGCATTTCGGCCTCGGTTTTTTCTAGTCCCCTTCCTAGTCTCATAGCTCTTTCTCTCGGTTTCTCAGGTTCTCGGCGATGGTTGATGGTGGCAGCTCTCCAGCGTAGAGGGCGATAGCGGTTCGGTTCGACTTTCAGTTGTAGATAGATTCGGTTCAACATTTGGGTTTCTGACTCTCGAGACCGAAAGCGAAGCAGAGACCGAGCAGAGCCTGCCAGAGAAGGTCGAGCGCGAAAGGGGGAGTGACTCTCGATATACGCTTCGCTTGAGAACACTAGAGTAGGTCTCAGTAGCTTCTAGACCTTCCAAGCCCCCCTAGCGAGACTACAGCATCGCTCTTCAACTCAGCAACTTTCGCCAACCTCCGGCTTTCGCTGCGAATCCCCCTTTGGCCTTCTGCAACTCACCTCGTTTCTTTCTCGCGCCACGAAGTCGCTGCACAGGACCCTACAAGAAGTCACAACTCAACCTCACCCCTCCCAGCACCCTCCTTCGACTTGCGCACGCCCCTCGCCCGCGCGCGGCAGCCAGCAGCTCATGTCCCGCCCTCGGCCATCCTCTACCGCTACATCTCCCCGACTGGGCCCATCCATCTTAGCATGGGTCAACTCGCTCGCCCCTACTCTGCCCTCGCTCTCAGACCTCGACACAACGACGAACAAGCCCAAGCGCGTCGTTGAACAGCTCGCGGATTTGAGGGATGCGGTTGTCTTGGGCGAAGTGGTCAGCCAAGTGTGAGTTTGAGTTTGTTGGAGCTGGCCTGGCGCTGCTTGGAGGCTTGCACGACTGCAGTAGCGGAGCTACAGCTCGTCCCGAGCGTGTTGTTGTCCGGCGAGCAAGCTCAGGAAGGAGAGACGTAGGCTGGGGCTGGGGTACTGCTGAGTGCGCACTCCGTCTCTAGTACTGCAGCTGCTGCTCATCAGCGCGGCCACGTCAGACCGCTCCCCCGAGCTGCCAGTCGCTCAGCGCCGGCGCCTCGTTCGCGCATCAGAATCCAGCTACACGTTCTCGGACGCTAGTGTACGATCGCTGACACTCCTCATACTGTTCCAGCGACACCATACACTTCCGCCAGCTCACGACTGCTGCCAACTCGAAGGCTCTCTCCGAGAACTGGGTCCTCCGCTTCAACAACCTCAAACGACTGTACAAGCTCTTGATCCGATACTTTGAGCGAGCTCATCTTTTCCAGTGTCGTCTTTCAAGCTCTGGCTGACCCGCTGCTTCCTCTGCAGGGACGTCCTTCGCTCCTCGACGGCCAACCTGCTCGCGCCGAACCTCCAACTCATCGCCAAGGGCGAGGAAGGCAGTGACGAGGAGATCTGCCGGTTAGCAGGTCTGATACTGGCTCTGGTGGTGCAGGTACGATCAGATCGTGCCCTCTCTAAGCCTCCGTGCTGACATCCGTCGCCTTTCGCAGTCCGATTCGCGACAGCAGCACGTCGAGCGGATACAGAGCCTGGAGCAGTGGGTGCAGCGGGAGTTGATGTGGAGCATTGAGCAAGTGAGTATTCCTGCTCTCTCGCTTGGATCCTTAACTGACAGTTCTGCCCTCGCAGGTCATGAGCAAGGTCGGCTCGAAGAGGGCGCCCGAGGGCGAGGAGGCCGAGCTGGAGTAAGGGCTGCTCTCTTCCTCGCTCGAACCATCACGCTGACACTTTGATCTAACAGCGCCGATTCCGAGTTCTACGCCATGCAGCACGAGCGTTCACAGCTCTTGAACGACAAGGATGCGATTCAGATCGTCTACGAGGACCTCGTCAAGACTCACAACACGCTCAAGGAGGATCACGTACGTCTGTCTCTTTCTTTACGACTCGTCGAAGCTGAAGCCAGTCCGCTATGCAGGAGGAAGCTCTCGCTAGTCTTGCCAAGGCCGAAGCAAGAGCCGCCGAAGCTGCTTCTGCTGCCAGCGCCGAGAAGAGCGAGCGTGCCGATCAAGTCGTCAAGGCCGAGGTTGATCGACTACGGATAGAACTGTGAGCGTCTTCCATCCTCGTGCCGTTCGTACCCTCGCTGACCCTTTTTTCACGGCAGGCAAAAGGCGGAGAACCAGCTCGGTGAAGCTGAAGCTGTCGTCGAGCGCCAGACCAAGCTGCTTGAGGACCTTACTCGCAAGGTGGGTCTACTCTGCTCCGCTTTCGCTTCACCTTACGCTCGCTCGCTCATTCGCTGACCAGTCGGCTCAACACATTCGCTCCCTTATGGAACAGGTCGACGACCTCGCTCCCCGCGCGGAGGAGGCCATTCGTCTCAAGGATCAGATGGACGAGTACCGCCATGCCGCCGAGAAGGCGAAGAAGACCGAGAACGTTCTTGAAAAGTACCGCAAGAAGTTGGAGGAGTCGGCCGACCTGAGACGGAACATCAAGGTGAGCAATTCTTTCTTGACACCGACCTCGAGTAGCTGTTGACGCCTCGCGTACTCTACAGACCCTCGAGGATCAGAACTCGTCGCTGCTTGACAAGAACGCCGCTCTCGAGGAGGACTTCACCAAGGTCTCGGCCTTCAAGCCTCTCATGGAGTCGTACAAGTCGCAGCTCGATGCCTTCGAGGCCAAGACCAGCTCGCTCACCAAGGAGAATGACGGCCTTCGCCACGAGCTCGAGCGGGCACGATCCAAGACAGCGCGACTCGAGGAGGAGAGGGAGAAGGAGCGAGAGGCGTTGACGCTGTACGAGGAGCGGGTGAAGGAGTTGGAGCTGGGGGAGAAGAAGGGACCGAAGCGGTCCACTCGCGCCGACGACGACGAGGAGGATGGTGACGAGTTCGAGGGTGTCGGAGGAGAGCTGGACGACGCCATGTCGGGCACGACTATGACGGATCTCAAGCTCAAGATTCGCAAGCTTGGGAGGGAGCTCGAGCAAGCCAAGGCCAACAAGGCGGACGCCTCGAGGCTTGTCGTGCTGGAGAACTTGTTGGAAGACTCGAACCGCATGAAGAAGCGGTACGAGAGCGAGTACCTCAAGGAGCACAGGGAGAAACTTGTCGTCGAGGGCAAGCTGGAGGAAATCATGAGCGGGAAATCGAGGCTCGGCGACGGGTGAGCGTTCTTTCCCTCTCATCCTGCTAGCTGAGCTCACCTCGACTCTCTCACAGACCCGAAGCTGCCATGGCTCTTCGCCTACGCCTCAACGAGACGGTCGACGAGCTCGAAGCACTGCGGCGTACCCACACCGAGCTCGACGTCAAGTTTGAGTCGCAGTCAAGCGAGCTCACCGTCGCCAAGTCGGATCGTGAGTCGCGCGGGTCTTTGCTTCTCGAGTCTTTGCTGACGGTCTTCCCCTCGCAGTCACTCTCGTCAACAAGGACCAACTCGACATCCTCAAGAGCCTTCGCGCGTCGGTTTCGGTCGAAAAGGACGCTCTCAGCAAGGAGGTCGAGCGCCTTCGCGCTTCGCTGCAATACTCCGAGGACAAGAACAAGATGCAGATGCGCCAGGTGCGTCACTTCCTGCGTTCCATCGCACAAAGCGTCGTCGCTGACCTTCTATTCAGGTCAACGCTCTCCTCGTCGAAAAGTCCTCGCTGCAAAGCGACAGCATCGGTCAGCGCGAAAAGCTACTCGAGCGGGAACGAGACTTTGGGTGAGCTCTGCCCGGCTCTATCGCCTCGATCTTCGCTGACGTCGCTTTCCTCCTCAGCGACCTTCGCGCTTCTACCTCCGGCCGAGCTCTTTCCGAAGCCGAGCAAGCCCGACTCGCGACTATGGAGCAGGAGAACAAGCAGTACCAGAAGGATATTCAGGAGATGCAGGACAAGCTGCAGAAGGCCAAGGCTGTGAGTAAACTTCCCCTCGGCGCCCGCTGTCGACATCGAGCTGACCTTGTTCTCCGTCTTCTACAGTTCATCAAGCAGCAGGACAAGCTCTTCAAGGAGCAACACGCTGCAGAGCACCACGTGAGGCGACTCGAAGCTTTCTTCGTCGCTCTTACTGACCCTCCTCCCAACCGCAGGGCAACTTCGAGGAAGCCGAGCAAGGCCTTCGCTCGCAGATCACTACCCTCACCGAGGAGCTCGCACGACAGAAGGTGCGCTTCATCATCGCCGATCTCTCTCTTTTTCGCTGCTGACCTCGCTTCGCTCTGACAGTCCAACAACGCCGACGTCGAGGCTCGCTACCGCCGCGAGCAGCAACTCATGCTCTCAGCATGGCACGAGCTCGGCATGCGCTCCATGCGCGAAGGAGTCGCTGCTGCTGGAGCCTCTGGAGCTCGTGGTGGACAGCCGTCTTCGTGGCTCGCTCAGCAGAGAGCGAGGTCCAATGGCAAAGGATTGGTGAGTCGCGCCCGTATTCCTCGCGATGGAAGGGGACTGATCTGTCGCCATCTCTTGCAGCGCAATGCCTAAACTCGACTACCCTCGGCTGTACCCTTTCCTCTCACCTTATTCCCCTCTCGCTATTCGATACCCTCTTGCAATCTTCGCATCCGTCGTTCATCCCCTCTTGGCTCTCGCAAAGCTGCCACGAACGTGCACAAGAAGGGTATACAGCATTAGGCGGGCGAGTGAAAGTCTACAGAGTAGGAACGCTCCTTTGCGAAGCCTGAAGCTCGTCTCAATAGTCGAGTAGCTCCTTCTCCATCCACTGCCTGACCTCCTCCTGAGTCTCGACGTTCTTTGACTGTGCGCTGGCGTTCCCGATGCGAGTCCAGGGGATGATGTACTGAGGAAGCGAAGGAAAAGCGAGGTCAGCGCCGAGTGGACGAGCTTCGGCGAGTTCGGATCTCGCTCACCTGTCCATTAATATCTTCGGGAGCGGCGACCACAGCGGCGTAGAGGGAGTTAAAAGCGCCCATCCTGGGCTTGATTGTCAGTGATTGGCTCTTCCCTAGTCAAAGGATGAGACAGCTCACGGAGCGGGGAAGAGAATCAAGTTGAAGATGGCCTTCGTGAGCCACGTTACGAAGCCAGTTCCGGCTTCGGCGTGTCGTTGAAGCTCAGTTCGGATTCCTCCAGGGTGAACGGAGGCGGCGACGATCTTTCCGGCGTGGTCTCGTGCGAAGATGTTCGACAGGAAGAGGTTGCCGAGCTTCGATTGACCGTAAAGTGTGCTGTAAGGGAGAAGAGAAGAGGGTCAGTACCAGCTCCGGGTGAAGGAGTAGTGTTGCGAACCCTGATGCCATCATTGATCCCCATTCTTTCAGCTGCTTGTCGCGAGCTTCTCCCTTCTTGAGCGACTCTGGGACGAATCCTGAGCCCGGGGGAGCGTAACGATGTCCTGAAGATGAAAGGTTGACGATACGAGAGGGGACTCCGGTACTTTCGTGAGCAGCGAGTAGAGCGGGGGTCTGGTGGACGAGAGAGCGGGTCAGCCAGGCTCGGCGAAAGGTGTTGTCGCTCGTCCAGCGAGCGAGAGGACGCAACGTACGAGCTGCTTGGTGAAGAGGTAGTGGCCGAGAACATTCGTTCCTACGTGAAGTGAACCAAGTCAGTTTGTGCTCTCGTGACGAGCGAGGAGACTGCAGCGCCAAGCTCACCGAACTCTGCGGAGGAGAAGGATCAAAGGTCAGCGACGCCACGAGAAGCAAAGGCACGCTTCAACGCACGAAGATCGTATCCTTGAGCAGTGAAAGAGTCTAGAGGAGGGACCATCACACCTCTGAAAGTCGACCGAGTCAGTCTTAAAACGACGTTCGGCGAAAGGCTCGAGGGACACTCACGCGTTGCAGATGAGAACGTCGAGAGTCTTCTCCTTCTTTAAGAACTCGGCGGCAGAAGCTTTGATAGTAGTGAGGTCGCCGAGATCTAGCTTCAGGAAGACGAGGTCGGTTTCGGCGCAGTTCGTCTCTTTGCGAAGGGCTTCGATGGCGGCGAGGGCTTTGGCCTCCGACCGAGCAGCCAAGTAGACCTTGCCACCGTGCAAAAGGAGCTGCTTGGTCGTTTCAAAGCCGATGCCAGCGTTGCCTCCTGTGACGAGAAAGACCTGCGAGGCAGCAGTAGGTCAGCTCGAGATGGCTGGTCGGGGTCGACCTTGAGGAGGCAGCTCGCCTTGCCGGCGAGGTGGGGTACATCGCGCTCGGTAGAGAACTTGTTGGCAGGAGGAAAGATGGTCGCCGACAGGTCACTATCCGGCCAGTAGCGCGCAAGGAAGGAGGAGAGCATGTAGAGGTGGATTCGAAGAGGGGTGAAGTCGATGAAGTGAGGACGAGGAAGCGAAGAGCTGGAGTCGACTTGAGCACATTTTGGCGGCCAGAGCAGAGTGGAGGTGGAGGAGGGCCCTTTCAATTCACGCGTGTGCCGGCCACACACGAAGCTCAAGCTTCGGCGCTGAGCGCTGAGCTCGGGCCTCGGGTAAGGGGTCGATCGGTTTCCCCGAGTACAACCTAGCAGGGAGTGGAGGTAAGGGAGTGCAGCTCCTGTACAGACATCCTGAACAGTGCAAGCGAAAGCTGCAGTCCTTTCCCGCTAACGATTTGCGATCTCGACGAGCTCGAGCGCCCAGCTCCAGGATCGTCGCGAGCTTTTGACCGTCGACTTCAACATCTGCTTGCTCTCACCCCGTTGGAAATGGCCACGGGAAGTGCTATCGACGCGTCTGCAGCTTCTAGGGAGTCCGACTCCCCCTCAGCTGCTAGGGAGGAAGACTATGCACAACAAGCTGCAGCACCAAAAGACTTGCGCTTTTGGCTTATCATTTGCTCCCTCCTGCTGGCGACTTTCTTGGCTGCGCTAGATCTCACTGGTGGGTCCATCTCTGTTTCTTGCTCCCTGCTACTACGGGGCGCCTCATGTCCTACAGCGGCTGACTTTTGGCGCCTCTCTTCCCCCGTCCAGCCATCAGCACGGCGCTACCCACCATCTCTGCAGCTCTACACTCCCGCGAGTATGCTTGGATTGGTAACGCCTACTCGTGAGTACCTCTTCTGCTCCCGATGCGGAACGCGATGAAAGTTGACCGCTCGGCGCTCCCTTCTCGCAGCGTGACCTCCGCCGCCTTCATTCCATGGGCTGGCGGCCTCGCACACGTCTTCGGTCGACGTCCTGTGATGCTGGGAGCTCTTGCGTTTTTCTTTGTGGGCTCTACCTTGTGCGGAGCGGCACAGAACATGGAGTGAGTACTCGGCCGAGCTCGACTTGGGCGACGAACAATTTGGCTGATGGTCATGCTTCTACAGTATGATGCTTGCAGGCCGAGCCTTCCAAGGAGTTGGAGCTGGCGCCATCCTCACACTCACCGAGATCGTTCTCGCCGATCTAGTCCCGCTTTCCGAACGGTGAGTTCGGCGCTCTCTCTTCTTTCGCCGAGGTGCTGACCCTTATCTGTCCGATTTGGCAGAGGTGCTTACCAAGGAGCGTTCGGAGCTGTCTGGGCCCTTGCTTCCGCTACGGGTGAGCCCAACTGCTGAAGCAGCTTGAGCACGAGATTGACCTTCTCTTCTTCAGGACCTCCCATCGGCGGAGCTCTCGCTTCCTCGTACTGGCCCGCCCTCTTCTACATCAACCTCCCGCTCACAGCAATCGTCGCTGTCATCGTCGGCCTCTTCCTCAAGCTCAAGACGCCCGAGGGCACCTACCGCGAGAAGCTCAAACGAATGGACTGGCTCGGGAATCTGACTTTCATCCCCTCCATCACGTGAGTTGAGCCTCATAAATAGCTTGCACTTTCAAAAGTCCCTCTACGCCGCCAGAGTTGCCCTACGACGACCATGAGCTGATCTCGGATCTTTCTTCTTCGCAGCCTCCTTATCATCGCCCTCTGCTGGGGAGGACAAGAGTACAGCTGGTCGTCGGCACACGTTCTCGCCCCTCTCATTATCGGTGTCGTTGGTCTCTCTGCCTGGTTCTTTCTCGAGAAGAACTACGTCGACCACCCCACCGTCCCATTCGCAACGCTCGGGAACTGGACGACCGTCATTGGATACCTTACGACACTCATCCATGGCATCTCGTCCTTGTGTCTGTTCTACTTGTGAGTCAGCTCACTCTCATCGAGCTTGATTCGAGGGCTGACGCTCCCTCCCGCTCAAGCTGGCCCGTTTACTTTCAAGCTGTCAAAGGCGCCTCGCCTGTACGATCAGCAGTTGATTTCTTCTCAGTTGCCTTCATCACTGCTCCCTTTGCAATGGTCGCTGGAGGGAGCATTGGTGCTCTGCAGGTGTACAAGCCTCAGAATGTCATCGCCTGGAGTGAGTTCCGACGTCCTCTCTACGCCGGGCGTACGCTGACCATCTCTACAACACAGTCCTCATGACCGCTGGACCGGGAATTCTCTCAATTGTCGGTGCTGACAGCCCTACAAAGATATGGGCGCCCCTGTACGTCGCCACAGAAGCGCCGAGCTTCCAGCTTTCGCTGACGCTCTCCCTCCTTCTTTCCTTCGCTACCTCTCCCCATGCGCACAGACCGATCCCATGGTCCATCGGAGTCGGTCTGCTTTACGCCGCCACCGTCTTCCCCGTCCTTGCTCCTCTCCCTCCAGCTCTCGCCGGCAAAGCGCTCGCCTTCCTCGTCTTCCTCCGCTCGTTCGGCAACATTCTCGGCATTACGGTCGGATCGGTCGCGCTCAATAATGAGCTGGCGAAGCGTGCGCCGTCAGAGTGGATTGCGATGCTCCCGGGAGGACTGGCGAGTGCTTTCAGTGCGATTCCGACGATCAAGGAGCTGTGAGCTTCTTTGTCCTGCTCGCAGCTATGATCGATGATGTTGCTGACTCATAGCACCTTCACGCCTCCCCCATGATGCTCCCTTCCTTCCCTCATAGGCCTCAGCCCCTGCAAGACGAGGTTCGGCAAGCGTTCGCTCGCTCAATTCGCACGATTTGGCTCGTCGTGATCCCCTTCGTACGTCCCTTCTCTCCACTCGTCTCATTCGAGTGCCTCGACTGATTTTCTCTTCGCTAACTTCGCAGGGTGGCGTCGGATTGATTCTATCGCTGTTCATGAAGTCCATCAAGCTGCAGACTCAGACCGATGACGTGAGCTCGCGCTTTACCGTGTGTCGGCCAGCTGCTGACCTTCTTTCTACGCTACGAGCAGAACTGGGGCGTCAAGGAGCGAAGACAGGCAACCGATCCCGAGAAGTCAGACTCGGAGGTGGCATCGCCGAATGAGCCGAGCGGGAGTGGTGAGAGTGCACGGTAGCTATGAGGCGGGTGGGCAGTAGGAGCGGATTTGATTGTACATGGGTGTAAGATAAGCCCGGCTTAGGCTCTCGAACCACGCTGGAGAACTTGCTGCGCGACTGCTCGGCGCCGAAGGGGACTGGCGGAAAGGGCTCTCGAGGAAGACGGGAGACATGGCCCACTCTAGGCAAATGCCAAGCGAATGTGCTGCTATGCCAAACATGCTGTAGAGATACCCATCACGCCGTCTAGACGTCTATGAGAGCAGCGAGGGAGGAGACCGAGCTCGGCGAAGACTTCGACCGGAGGGATGAGAAAAGTGCTGGATTTTTGTAGAGTCTTCATCACGACCAGAGCTTGTAAATCAACTACAGGGATCCTCTCTGGTGTCAAGTCGCTCAATCACCCATCGATGGGCGTCTGTAGAACGCGAAATGGGCTCGGCGAAGAGAAGAGCGCAGGCGACGTGGTGCAGCTGAAGGTGTAGGGGGATAGTAAAGGTTGCAAGGACTCGAGCGTACTCTAATCGGGACTTGCAGCTCGGTATCGAAACATACCGATCCTCATCCGAAAATGGCCTCAGTACGTCAGCCCCGAGAGCGAGACGCGCAGAGGTTGAGCTTTCACCATATTCTCGCTCGCTTCGCCCCGCCTGCCGCCCTACAGCTCCAGGGATGCTGTCAGCCACATCTCGCCTATCGCTGGGCACATCCACTTCACGATCCCTCCTCCGTTCGACCCGCGTCGCTCGACCTCGCTTCTCTTCGACCGCGCCTCCGCCGCCGCCTCCAGTTTCGGCGGCCGCGGGAGCAGCTGGCAAGGCACCCAAGCAGAAACCACTGTACCGTCGTCGCCCTCTCCTCTTCGGCCTGCTCGTATCGCCATTGCTCGTCACGGGCAGTTTGGGAGTTTGTCTGCTAGGGCTGCTCGGGTACGATGCTTCGACCTACGCCGACAAGCATCTGGACAAGGTGGCAGTCGATCCTCTTGCTCTGCTGCCTACGCGTGGCGGCAAGAAGAACTTGAAGGTCGCGGAGGCGCTCGTTGACGACGAGGACGAGGGCATGCGCACCAGCTCAAAGAAGCAGAGGCTGGTAGTAGTCGGAGGGGGTTGGGGTGTAAGTCTGATCTCTCACACCATCTCTCCCTGCTCCCGCTGATGCTCTCGCTCCTCCAGTCTGTCGGCATGCTCAAGCACCTCGACCCCGACCTTTGGCACGTTACGCTCATCGCTCCCGAGAACTACTTCCTCTTCCACCCTCTTCTGCGTGAGTTGATCCGAACTCACTTCCTACCCCTGCCGAGCCGAGCGCTGATTTGCTCGACTTCTCTCGCAGCTTCGGCGACCGTGGGAACTGTAGAGGTCCGTTCTCTCGTCGAGCCGCTGAGGAAGATCATTGCGCGCGTCAGTGGACACTATCTACAGGCCAAGTCCGTCCATCCAGTGCGAGTCAACTCGCAGACTGCAGCAGATGCTGACGATCTTCTCGGCCATCTCTAGGGCCGTCGACGTCGATTTCAGCGAGCGATTGCTCGAAGTTCAGGCTGAGGGAGAGGAGAACTTTTACGTCCCTGTACGTTTCCAAACCTTCCACCCTCGAACTTTGCTAAGCCGCTTCAACACAGTACGATCGCCTCGTAATCGCCTGCGGCTCGGTCAACTCGACTCACGGCGTACCGGGATTGGAGAACTGCCACCAGCTCAAGACGGTTCAGGATGCGCAGGGTATTAGGCGGAGAGTGATGGACAACTTGGAGAAGGCTTGCTTGCCTGGAACGGAGGAGGCCGAGAGGAAGAGGCTGCTGAGCTTCGTCGTGTGCGGTGGTGGACCCACTGGAGGTGAGTTGATAGCTTCGAGCTCTCTTGACCGGTTCTCTGACTCACGTTTTCCGCTTCTCGCAGTCGAGTTCGCCTCTGAGCTCTTCGACATGGTCAACGAGGATGTTCTCGACTGTTCGGCGCTCTTGCTCTCTTGACTAGAAGACTATCGCTGACTTTGGTTCCCAACAGACATGCCCAAGATTCTTCGCGACCAGATCTCTGTACACATCATCCAGTCCCGCGATCACATCCTCAACACCTACGCCGAGACCATCTCCAACTACGCCGAGGTTCGCTCTGATGTCGCTCGACTCTCAATGTTGACGGGTACTTACCTCTCGCCCTTCTGTCTACAGGAGCGCTTCCGCCGTAACGAGATCGACACCATTCTCAACGCCCGAGTGAAGGAGGTCAAGCCCGACTCGGTCATCTACACCACCAAGGGACCCGACGGCAGCCTCGTCGAACACACTGTCGAGAGTGGCTTTACCCTGTGGTCTACTGGAATCGGTTCGTTACCGCGCCTCCTTTTCTCGAGCGTCACCGAAGCTGACCCTCCTCCTTCCTCCCAGCCATGAACCCCTTCACTCAGCGCGTCGCCTCCCTCCTCCCCAACCAGTACCACAAGCACGCCCTCGAAGTTGATTCCCACCTCCGTGTCATTGGAGCTCCCCTCGGCACCGTCTACGCCATCGGCGACTGCGCTACCATCGAGACTCGCCTCGTCGACCACTTGCTCGAGATGGTGGACGTCTGCGACGAGAACAAAGACGGCCAGATTGATAAGGCCGAGTTCGAGAAGATGATGAAGGCGAGTTCTCCGAGCGTTGGGGGGTTAGCGAAGAGGAAAAGCGACGAAGCTGACCGCTCGTTTCCTCGCAGATCGTCTACCGCAAGTTCCCTACTGCCGTCAAGCATGCCGCGAAGATTCGGTATGTACTTCGAGCTCTTCTTTCGAGCTCTTCTTTCGAGCCCTGCTGATCATAACGACCCACAGCGACGTGTTCGACAAGTATGCTCGTGCGGATCACACTCTTGGCCTCAACGAGTTGGCGACCATGTTCGTCGACATCTCCAAGAAGATGACCAACCTCCCCGCTGTAGGCTCGCCTCTCCTCTTCTCCCTCCGCGCGCCGTCTTCGCTTCGGGGCTTGCTGACCCTCTTCGCTCTCGCAGACCGCTCAAGTCGCTAACCAGCAAGGAGTCTACCTCGGCAAGAAGTTCTCCAAAGTCGGCGGCGTGGGACACGAGGCTGCCGTTGCCAACCACGTCGATGACGACCCCGACGACATGCTCTACACGCCCTTCAAGTACAAGCACATGGGATCGCTCGCCTACATTGGCAACTCGGCTGTTTTTGATATCGAGAACCACAGCTTCGCTGGTGGACTGGTGGCGATGTGTAGGTCTCTTCAAAGTCTTGGGACGGAGGAAACCGAGCTGACCTTTCCTTCCCCGGAACAGATCTTTGGCGCGGAGTCTATTGGAGCGAGCAGGTCTCGACCCGCACTCGCGTGCTACTCATGCTCGACTGGGTAAGCTTGCTTCGCGCTCTTCACTGTCGACGAGCTCTCGCTGACTCTCCTTCCTCTGCTTTAACAGATCAAGCGAGGTATCTTCGGCCGCGATCTGTCGAAGTTTTAGAGCGACGAGCGAGGGAGGAGCGAAACGGGGACACGTAGTTTTATGTATAGAAGTATCCCGTTCTCGCTCACATTGATTGGGTCTGTGGTCGAGAGCCGTATGCCGAAGAGAGAATACAGAGCTCGCTGCTCGGCGACCAGCTTGCTCGATACCACACCCTCTGCGGTAAAGCTCGACTGAGCACCACGATCTTGTTGCTCTCGGCTCGGCTGCGCTGCTCTCAAAGCTGTAGCGGCCGGCCAGCGGAAGCTGTGAATGCGACTCGTTTCATTTCTCGAGGCGGCTGGCGCTGACCAGGGGCGAGGAAAGAGAGCTATTGTCCATACGTGGTGTGGAGGGTGAAGAGTGGGAATATGGGCGAAGGGCTGACGCTGATCGGAATCTGAAGGCGGTCGAAGCGAAGCAGAAGACGGGAAGTGAGTGCCGAGCAGGAAGGGGAAAGTTGAGAGCCGAGGTCAGCTTCTTTTGCTCTTGAGCTGGGAAGCAAAAGCCAAGAGCTCACCTTCTAGTACCAGGGCGCCTTGTTCCAGAAGAGCGAGCGCGCGTTGGCGAGGTCATCCGTGCCGACGCTCGAAGTCTCGTTGAAGACCATAACCTGCGCCTCGCTGCCGTACTTGGGCCAGTAAAGGTGGTCGCTGGACCACAGCTTGTTGGGGTTGCCGGTCAGGATGAAGGAGACGAGGTACTTTTGCATCGAGATCTAGAAAGGAGAGGGAAAGGAAAGGTCAGCGTCTCAACTCGCGAGCGCCGTCGAGCGCCTTCACAGACCGAGAGGACTCACTGCGACAGTACTGTTGACGCTCGTCTGCGACATTCCTCCTCCTACAGCACCGCCGGGACCGCTCGTCGAGGTGCTGCTGTTGCTCGAAGAGCTCGCCGAAGTAGAGGAGGAAGCGCTCGAGACGATCGCTGAGCCGGAAGTGGTGCTGTTGGATGCTGAGGCGCCGGTTCCCGTCATTCCAGATGCTCCACCGCTGGTGGAAGAAGATTGGAGGCTGTAAGTCGAGTACCCTGCGCGCCGAGAGCCAGGAGCCGAACGAGCGTCAGTACAAATCGTCCTCGCGGCTCTCAAGCAACGGATGAGAGGACTCACAGTAGTAGCTCTGATCCGTTCCGTGAGTAGCAGGCGACAGCTTGACCTCGGCGCCCCAGGTGTTGTTGCCGAGAGCTTCGGTGAGGGCAAAGTTGTGGGCGGTGAGATCGAAATCCTGCTTCATGGAAGAGAAGCGAAGGCCAGCTGAGGTGAAGTCGTCCTTGGGGTAGAGCACGAGGAGCTCGGCGATGACATCGTCGGTGATGGCAGGGAAGAATGTTCGGAGAGTGGTGGGGATGTCGGCGGCGGAGTCGACGCCCGACCAGGGGCTACTATTGGCCTCGTGCTGCTCGTGCGAGATGACCATGGGACCGGTGAAGTTGAAGCGTCGTTGGTAGAGGTTGGCTTCGTAGGTGTCCGATACGAATCCTCCGTCGACTCGGGGCTGGAACTGGTAGGTCCACTCGTCCGTCACATCAGACCCCGCCGTTTGAAGAGTCGTAAAGTTGACCGAGCGCAAGCACTCAAGGCTTCCTCCATCGCAGCCGACCGACGTCGAGACGTTTTGGTAGAACTGCTCGCCGTGGTGATGCCCAGCGCCGGGGACGAAGCCAGGCGAGGTGAGGTAGGCCTTTTGGAAGAGTTGCTCGTTGCGACCGCCATAGCGAGTGATCTGGAAGAGAGGCATCGACGCTCCAGCCGAGAATCCGAACGCGGTGACGTCCGAAGGGTTTCCGCCGAACTTGCTGATGTGCTTCTGCACCCAAAGGTAAGCGTGCTCGACGTCGTAGAGGCCAACGTTGTTGAAGCCTCCTTCGTGGGGTAGGGTGATGCCGGGAGTGATACCGGTGAAGCCGAGGCGGTAGTTGAAGCTGACGAAGATGAAGCCGAGCGAGAGGTCGAAAAGGCCTTCGGGCGTGTTCTCGGCCTTGCTGCCGCCGGTGAATCCTCCGCTGTGGAAAGGAGACGTAGATAAGAATCCGTATCCCTGCTTGCCAACGGAGAAGGCTCACCCGTAGGTCCAGACCACGACAGGAAGCGACGTCTTGCTCGCGGAGGCGTTGGCTGGTACCCAAACGTCCATGAAGAGGCAGTCTTCCTCTGATGAGCAGGCGACGGATTGGTCGGCGAGATCCCCCTCGTTGATATTCGTCTCGTCGAGAGGCCACTGAGGCTTGGCGAAGCGAAGGTCGCCAACGGGAGCTTGAGCGAACCTGGGAAGGAGCACAGGGCGTTAGAGGGTCTTCGGAGAGGTTCAGAGACTTGTGTGACGTACTCACCTGATGTTCTGGTACTTGTAGTAGCCGATTGAAGAGTTTCCTGGGCATTTGGAAGCGAGAGAGAGGGTCAGCGGCTGAGCGCCGAAGTGGTTCCGAGCAGCTGAACTCACCTGCGACGGCACGAACGGTGCTGTAGCCGAGGTTGACAGTGGGTGAGGCGGTGGACGCGGAAGCGGTCGTTGCGGAAGTGCTGGTAGCCCGATGCGTGGTAGTGGAAACGCGGCGAGGCTCGTGGAGATGGTTTCCCGGAAGCGCCGAGACGGCGTTGGAGGCGTACACGGTCGCCAAGAGTGCGGTGAGGGCGCTCTTCGTGAGTAACATATCGATATGATGCTTGGTCAAAGGGTTGGAGGAGAGAAGCAGGAGGGAGAGCTGCAAGAAAGAGCTCAGAAGCTCGGAAAGGACGAACGCCAACTCAGAGCGGGGCTGCGGCGTCTGACCAGCTCACTAGCTGTCACTAGCACCGCCTGTAAGTAGCTGCGATCGTCTGGAGAGCGCTCTGGAGCTTCTGTAGCCCAGCGAACCGTCCACTGCGCGCTCGCCTTTCCACGCAGCAATTCGCCGCCGAGCAGGCGTGGGAGGCCGCAAGTGGAGCTGCAGTCTTGAAAGAGGTGCACGATGAGCGTTATGCGCGTCCGCAAAGGTGAGCGACGCTGTGACGATGCTGAGAGAGGGCTGCTTGAGATGCGCGGCGAAAAAGAGCGTCGAAGGTTGTAGGATAGCAGTCTAAGGGGAAAGGGTGTAGCCTGGCAGCTTTCAAACGAGTGTTACAGAATCGTGGTGCTGAGGTGAAGAGCAAAGCTTCGACTTTGCCGCGAAATCGAGTTGAGCGGGTTGACTTCTGATCGTTTCGTCTGCTTCACTACATTTGCTTCGATTGCTCTGAGATTCTGCTGGGTGGTCTCTGCTGCTTCTCCGATGACACCACAGCTGTTTCTGCACTGCTACAGCCCTTCAAACTCGCCAGAGATCAACCTCGGCGTTGACGAGCGAGGGGAGGGCATCTGGGCTGCAGCTTGAGGGATTAAGTGGTAGCGAGACACTGCAGGGTGCTGATGGGCTACTCTGATACCTGTGTGTGCTCTGCTAGGTAACTACGCTCACCACTTACACCACTCTCGCGCAGTCCGAGCTCAGCATTTCAATGGTCTCGCTCTCACTCGCTCGCTCTCGCCACAGAAGGGGTGAGGGTGGTGCTGTGTGGTTATGTACCATTCGCTCTGTAGCTCTGTGATACTGTCCCTGCACAGCCATAGCTACAGCTTCCGTAATCGAGTGGGGACGCTCACTCGTCTCGTCGCCGAGTGGGTTGCTTGGGCGAGCTGGCTACATCTTTCACTCTACGAGCTAGACTTCACAACGCTAGCCCCGCTACCGTCGGCGACGAGCTCCGAACGCCCCACGCCTACGCCGAGCTCGGGAGAGCTGTCGCAAGCTGGTTCTCGCACTCGAGGAGCGGCTGAGGCAGCTATAGTCCAGAGAATTTGAAGGTGTGCGTTGCTGTAGGAAGTGCAAGGTATTGAGAGGGAGGAGGGACCGCAGAGCAGGTGCACACCCCCTCGGTTGGCGGTCGCGCTCGGTTCGAACTCGCCTGGCTCTCCTCAAATTGTGCTCGCATCTTGAAAAAAGTGCGGGAGCATTGTGGTGCGAGAACTGTGTGAGATTCGAGCTTACGTTCCTGCCTTGCCATGTTTCGGTGGAGGGCTGCCCACCATTCGTCTCGCCGAGTTGGCTTGTTCGCCTCCCGAGGCGATGGGTGAGCTGGCACTGTCTCGAAGTGTACACGGGGTGGATGAAGACAGTGCATTCTTCTTTGCTCACCTTGTTACTCTCTTGGACGCCAGCTCTTTGTTCCCGCAGCTCTCGTTGCTTCTTTGATCGAGCGACCGAGCAGGATCCCTCCGCCGAGCGCTGTGTGAAGCTGCTTCCTGGATGCAGGGGTGGCTTCTGCAGTGCTGACCTGGCGAGAAAGTCCTGCGACTTTGAGACTGCAAAACGGCAGCGGCCCTGGCAGCTTGCAGCGACGCTGGAATGGTTCGGCTCCTCCTGTCTCGGGGCAGCGATGGGCAAGGAGAGCCTGCTGCTGCTGCCGAGTACACGGGGGACACCTAACAGCTTGCTAAACGTTGATCTTGTCCAGCTCGCTCAAACCACAGCCTCCGCTTCTTCCGCTCCTCGCTCGGCGCTGGCTTCTCTCGCCGAGATCGCTGGAGCTCATCTTGCTGTTCACTCATTTAATCAACGCGATGCGGTGGTGGCAGCTAACCCCAGAACTGTCGGGGATCTTAGCTCGAAGACCCGCACTTCCCGTTGGCGGCCCAGCTCACGCAACGCTCGCCGAGAAGTGTGAGGCAAGAAGTCGGCCGAAATCTCTCGCTGTTGGTGTCTCCTGGCCGCAGAAAGGTGGCCAGGCGATGCTGACTCTCGTAGATGTATAGTTTGGTGTCTTGAAGGTTCATCATGGCAGGTGAGCAGGACCAGCACCGAAATTTGAGCTCTTTCGGTGAGAGTTCGGTTCATTCAATCGCGCTGCTTTGGGCTTCATCCTCAGGGGAAGGTGGATTGAGCTGCTGCCAATGGGCAAGGACTTGTATCCTCCCAGTGAATGTCTCAAAGAAGCAAGTTTACCAACGCTCTCGGCGCTTGCTCGCCGAGCGATCTTGTCAGCTTCCTCTCGGCGCTGCTCTCTCGTGAAGGGACCGTGGCTGTGAGAGGTCAACTGCCCTACGATGTCTCTAGTGATCAACTTTGCCGGTTGCAATTTTGCACAAGGCTTGCTTGCCAGTCGTGAGGTGTGGGAGCCGATCTCGCCGAACTCGCTCAATTTTCTTTAGCAACGAGCTGACGGGGCTGAGCGTTTTGGGTGAATGTGAGGTTCATCCAGAAAAAGAGGGACCTGCTTGTCTCGAGACTGCTCACTTAGCAAGGATGGGGACAAGTCTGGTTGGCTTCCTGAGTGCTGAGATCGGTCGCCTCTCGGTGAAGAGACGATTTTGCTGAGCTAGTTGCGTTGCAGTTGAATAGACAGATTTTTCTTCTAGTTACTGCTTGGAAGGTCTCGAGCTCCACTCGGAGCTGCTCCCGCCGACGGCGCCAAGCCGCTTGCTTTCTCAGCTAAAGGGGCGGACTGTACCAGTCTGCTGCTTCAGCTGTGTAGTTGCCACGTGCCGCGCACTCTGATTCAACAAGTGGAGCAGGGTAGGTAAAGACTGTACTGTCAGCCGGCTTCCTCACCTTCGCTGGCTACCGTCTCGGCGATGAGTCGTCTTCCGTCTTCTCACCAAGCATGCGCTTCTGACACCGCTTCGACGCTGTGGGGTGTGACAGAGATGCTGTCAGATGTCTTAAAATGACGTGAGATGAGGCACTTGGCGCGGTACCCTACAGCAGGAGCCCACCGCCTCGCGCCCCCGTGGAGGAGTTTCGGGCCGGCTCCCTTGCTCGCTTCTCTGAAAAGTAGCAGAGGGGATAGAAGGCTACTACGACCGACTCAGACCCAACTGATACCTTGCAGAACGCATGCCAGATGTTCTGCACCGTGCTCGAGCAGACAACGAACCGCGAGAAGGGGGACGCCCTCGGCGTCTGCAGCAGGCTGGCTCTTGCACCGACAGGGGAGGCCTGAGCAGTGAAGCTGTCGAGATGTTCTTGCTCAGAGACCTCTGAATAGAGAAGGAGTCGAGATGAAGCTCGCGAAAGCGGCGGACTCGGCGCTCACTCGGCAGTCAGCTGAACCGAGCGGTGGGGGGTCAAGTCTCGCTGCTCTGCCTCAGCTGCTCCGCACTTGTTGCCCCGCGTCAGGAGTCTTTTAAGCTTGCTTGATGCAGCAGGGCGAGTGCTCACCGGTGGTTGGTCAAATACAGAAATGGCTCCGAGTTGGGGCAGAAGGTCGGCGGATCGCTCTCACTCTTCTCTGCTGCGCTCTTCGTCATTGTGATGAGGAGCGCAGAGATATGTGCAAGTTCACCTCGCTTCTGCCGCTTTACCTGTACTAGATCATGGCTCTTGTCATGAAGAAGGGCCAAGCAGCGCAGCTCGGAGCTTTTCTGGGCTTTGCACTTTTGCACTGCTACACGGGTTGCAGCGGTTCAAGTGCTTCCAAGAGTCCAGGGGAGAGCCTGAGACAACATTTCGCGGTACTCACGAGCCAGTTTTGGCTGAGTTGAGGACGGGGAGGAGGTTCGGCGCGCGTGAAGGGAGACGGGCACCTGACCGACTGCTCAGATGAGCCCTCTCTCGAAGGGGAGCTGACTCACTGAGCTGGTAACGTCGCAGCGTGTCTTCCAAGGAAGAATCCCTACAGTACTATCGCTCAGCGCGCCCAAGCTGCCTGGCGCCTCGTCGGCGAGGCAGACTGGGAGAATGGGCAGGTTCGGCGCCGACCTTTTTTCAGAGGGAGCGGCAGCTGAGAATGCTGCTGCTCCCTCAGTGATGTGGTGAGGCAGTATACGAGCTTGCGTCAGTGGTCATCAGCTCTCAGCCCTGCAAGTATGCGCTCTTGACATCGCCGCGGCCGAGCAGCTGCGCCGAAGTCTTGCTTTGCCCTCTCTTGGCGGATTGGAAGAGGGAGCATTGTGATACAGTTGAAAGGTAGAGTTGCTGAGATTGAGGAAGATCACGGTGCGGTAGGATCCTCTCCTGAGCTCGGCGCTCAGCTTCTCGAGTTTGCACTCGCTCGCTCACTATGCCACCCGGAAGGCAGCAAGGTATGCAGCCTGAGAGTTGCGAGGGAGGTTGATGAGCTCTGGACAGCCTTTCCGATACCGGTGCCGCCGGCAAGCAGCATCGGAAGAGGTCGAGCCAAGGCCGAGCGCTTAGACTTGCTGGAGCGACTCCGAGCTGGCTTTGTTGGGGCAGGGTAGCTGTCCAGCTAGAGGTCCATGGGCAGGGCATCTCTCAGAGTGCCTAGGGGCCGATGAGCCAGCTGCAGAGTGTTGCTTCAATCCCGCAAGGAGAGCCAGTCACCTCGGCTTTCCTCGCCGAGCAGCCGAGGAGCAAGCTGCTACTTGGTGGAGCTATCTCTTTGGAATGCTCTCCAATCGGTCAGACAAAATAAAAGTGATACCAATGCTACTCCTCCCTCAAGGCCTGCATGAGGATCTCCTCGAGACACGACCTTGCCAGCTCGACGCTGAACAACTCGAAGGAGCTCGGTGCTCGCTTTTTCCGACTCTTGCAGCTCGCTGTTGAGAAGCCGCAAAGCCAGGAATAGCAGTCATTGGTGAGTTTCCCTCCTTCTCTGGAATTTCAGGGACATAATGCATTTCCTGCTGCTTGCAAGGCGGGAGGGAGGAGGATCGAGAGCCCCGTCTGCTCCGAGTTACTTGCTTTGTTTCTCGCTGCTAGGGACGGGCAAGGTGTTGGAGATTGGAGGAACTCGTTTGATCAAGGGTTAGAGGAATCCCAATCCACGAGCGGGTACAGGGAGCTGCCCCTCGCCCCAATTTTTCTTCGCCGAGCGAGCAGCTTCCCTCGGTCGGCTGCTGCTGTTGCTGCCCGATGAGGATGTAGGCTGGAGTAACTTGCCACTATCAGCGCAAGTTGTCGTGTCCCACTTCAGCCTCAGCTGAGAGGGATGTGGAGGGAAAGTCCATGCCCTTCCCTTTCTCTCGACGCGGCGAGAAGTAGGGTCTTGGGCGCTCACGCTTTTCTCTCAGGTTGTCCTGGTTCGCAAAGGCGGGCTGGGGACTCGAGATAATCCAGTCGTTTGAGGCTCACTTCTCTTCTGCATGAGTATTACCTTGCAGCGGACTTGTAGCTCCAATGCCCTCGTCGATGGGGGAGATCGAGGAAGCTAGTGCACACTAGCACTAGCTGGCCGAGGCGTAAGAGGATGATGAGCAGACTCAAGGGTGGGGCGGCGGAGCATGCTGGCTTGTGTGTGCAGCTTTTGCTCACATTTAAAGTTGGGCACCTGCTCGAACTCTCAGTCCGCTCTCAGTCCGCATGGGTAGGCCTTGGTTTTGATCTTGGTGGGCGGGGAGCAGTCGTCCCGCTCTTTCGCCGAGCTTGGGAGCAGAGTGAGAGAGGAGGGAATGGATAGCACTGCAGAGGAGAGAGGGATACGGACAGAAGGGTGTGCTGACTATGTTGCTCCTCCTCCCCCTTCCCCCTCCTCTCTCCAGCCGGTTTATCTCCCCCTCCCTCACCCTCCTCCCCCTCCCCCTCCTTGGCCCGTTCCCTCCAGCTCAATGGCTCGACGTTTCACCTCTCCAGCAGTGCATCGACTCCTTTCAGCTCCCTTCTTTGTTTCAAATGGCTCGACGAGGACCGACTTGCCGAGGATTGAGAGCAGGGGAGAGGCGGTGGGAGAGGAGAGGAGAGGAGAGGAGAGGAGAGGGTGTCGAGAGCCGGGGGGGGGGAGGGACAAGGGTGGAGCGCGATGGTGTAGGTGCGGTGGAGAGAGGTGTAGTGTAGTTGTTGAGAGGGCCTTCAGGGTCAAAGGGCAGGTCAGTAAGAGGTCGGCAAAAGGAGCGCGAAGGCCGAGAACCTCACCTTGTCCCTCGCTCTGACTGAGTCTACAGAGCAGCAGAGTGTACTAGAGACCACTCGTAACTCCTACAAGCCCAGATCTGCCTAGCTTGAACGGCGCAAGGCTAGCGAAAGGGCCTTCGGGCTGCTCGCGAGCCGTGTGTCAAGGGCTCTGGCTGGTGGTTGAGCGAGCGGACGACTCAGGTGGGGCGGCGGAGGAAGGGAGCTAGTTGCGCTTCTTGTGGTTGTTGAGGCTGCTTTTGCTTGGCTGTTGGTGCAGGTTTGATCGCCTTGGGCTGCTCGTGGGGAGGAGTGGGGGTCAACTTGTGCTCTCTCTCGCTCTCGCTCTGTTCAACTGCAGAACTCACCTTGATACTCTGTACAGTGGTAGAAGGATCAAAGAAGTTGAACAAGCTTTTGGATTTGGTGCGTTTGGAGGGAGTAGGAGTTGGCAAGTTGGTAGCTAGTTGAGGGTTGGCGTGCAGGAGGGAAGGGAGGGAAGGACGAGGTTGGTAGGAGGGTAGAAAGAAGTTGGAATGAATTCGTTTGGAGGGCATTTGGTGTAACTAGAAACTTGTAGGACGGTATGATTGATGGTGAAAGGGTCAGAGCGACGAACGAGCGTGCGCTTTTCTCTCCTCCTCCGCCCGCTCACCCACCACTCGCCGAGCTACGAGGCTACAGCTACAGCTACAAGAGACTGCTCTCCTTCCGACAGGAACAGTTAGTCTGTAGGACAACATTATGGACTCACCTTACGCTCCCTCTCAAGCTGGCGCTTCTCGTCGTCGTCCAACTTCCACCGCTGCTGCTGCCACCTCTTCTTCCCTCTCTCAACTGCCCACCGCTACTGCTGCTACTTCACCTTTGACTACAAGATCATCAGGTCGAGGTCGAGGATTAGGAGCGATTGGAGGCAAGCAAGGTCCAGGTTACTCGCCTTATGCTCGTCGTACTCGTCCACCTGCTCCTCCTCCTCCCCCTCAAGAAGACGACGATGAGGATGGGGAGGATGGAGAGGAGGAGGAGGATGCTCAAATGCAGGGATCCAGTCCAGTACAGCCTAGGAAGGGTTTATTCGGCGTAGTAGGCAGAGCATTGGGCTCCATCTTTCGCTCAGGATCCTCTAGGTCCCTCGCTACCTCCAACTCCGACTCGCTCAAGGACGTTCGAGCAGAATTGGACGACTACAACAACCGGGCTAGTAATAGTCCCAAGCAGTCCACCAAAACAGGATTAGGAAGGAGTAGAACCAGCGGCAACTTGGCTCAGCTTAGCGGAGGCCCATCGCCAGCCTTTGCGCCGCGTCAACAGCAGCAGCAATCGTCGATACCTTCCTCTTCCTCCCTCTCGGCGTTAACCTCCTACGCCGTTGGATCTGCACCTCACCAACAACAGCAACAACGATCCACCTCTCGTTCAGCCCATTCCACTCTGATCCTCCCTCCTCCTCCCTCCAACCCCTCGCGCGCCAACTCCCCCGCCGCCCTCTCCTCCACTTCTTACAACCTCAACCGCTCCCCTTCCCCTACGCGCAACCATCTCGCAGGAACCATGTCCTCTTTCAACCTCGCCGGTCAAGCTACATCCCCCGCCACCACCACCATCTTCGGCAACGGTCCAGCACAGCCCCACTACGGCCTGCAATCCCGTTCCCCCTTCGCCAACCGAGCTCCCTCCTCCTCCATCGCTCGATCAACTTCCGTTTCCACCCTCAACGGCGACCCCCACCAACAACGACGACCTCCCTCCCTCTTCCCTTACACCTCAACCCTCCCTCGCGGCGGTTCTCCTCTCTCGGCTTCTCAATCCGTCAGCTCCAATTTAGGCGGCAGCGGTGCTGGTGCTGGGGGTGGATTGCAGCATAAACGCTCTTACACCGCTCTTAGCGTTCCGGGGGTGTCCAACTCTGGGACGCCGATGCGAGGAAGGACGAGGGTCGCTAGTCCGTTGAACCCTTATGCTGGTGGGGCAGGGAGCTCGGTTCTTGGTGGTGGTTGGCAGTCTACTGGAGCAGGAACGGGTGGTGCGGATGCGGTGGGATTTCCGGGGGTCGAGAGAGCGAGGAAGAGGCAGTTGGTGTGGGATCCCGAGATGGGGTTGGTTAGTAGGGAGGCGTTGGAGAGGGAGAAGGAGGCGTGAGTTATTTTCGCATTCTCGCCCCCGAACGAAACGACATGGAGAACGATAGCTGACACCCCCAATTCTCTCTTTCAAACAGAAATGCGCCCCCACTTCCTAAGAATGAAGCCGAACGGATCCTTGAAGTCCTTGAAGGGATGGGTCGAACTCCCCTAGGCGAGGCCAAACGGGGTTCCATTCGCGTGAGTTCATCATCATTCCATCCGCTTTCCACACTCCTCTCACGCTTCATCTCCCCCGCTCCCACTCCCACTCACAGCCCCAAACCATCCCGGAACTGGGAAGCCCCCCTCGTTCCGCTTCGGTCCCTTCCTCCCTCGCTACCGCTTCGCCTTACGGTCGACGTCCTACGACTACTACTACTACTACTTCGTCCCGATCTGGTGGACATGCGACGGGGATGAATGAGCTGTTGAGGAGGAGGGAGGAGAGGCGGAGGGAAGTGGTTGAGAGGGAGAGGGAGGAGAGGTGGAGGAGGAGGGAGGAGGAGGTGGAAGAGAGGAGGAGGATGGAGGAGGAGGAGGATGAGAGGATGATGATGAGCGAGGAGGAGGAGGAGAAGCCGAGGAGGAAGACGAGAAGTATGGTTCGCTCGTCGCCGGCTAAAGCTCCTCCTTCTTCTTCTTCCACTAAGAAGGGTGGTCTCAAGACCTCGGCTAGCTCGAAACGACTCGCTCCCCCTCCTTCCACCTCCAAGCGCTCGACCCGCTCCACTCGGTCTCGTCGTGACGTTGTCGTCGAGGAGGAGGAACCCGAGCAGCAAGCAGACGAGCAAGAAGAAGACGAGCCCATGTCCCCTCCTCCCCGTCAATCGACCCGCAAGACCTCCGCTACGCCCATGTCACCCCCTCCCCCTTCGAAATTCGTCTCCACCAAGTCCAAGTCCAAATCCCCCGTCCCTCCTCCAGCTCCTCGCGCCAAATCGCCCTCCCCTCCCGCGCCCTCCGCACCAATCATCTCCTTCCCGCCTCCCTCCACCACCACCACCACCACCTCCTCAGCACCCCACCAGCGCTCCTCCTCCTCCCTCCGTCCCGGCAAATCTCATTCCTCACGCCTCCATACCGCTTCGTCCAAGGTGTTTAGTGCTCGAGAGGAGGATTTACCCCCCGTGGATGAGGAGAGTTTGGGAAAGATGGCCATGGTGTTTAAGATTCCGGAGGGTGGGATTGGAGGGTTTGCTGCTGGAACGGGAGTGGGAGCGGGCATGCTGGGTAACGTCAAGCCGTTGAACTTTGGTGGTGCTGGAGGGGAGAGGAAGGAGCAGGAGAGTGGGGGAAGAGGAGGAGGAGGAGGAGATTTGTTCGCTAGGCTTGGTCCTCCTTCCACCAGCTCGACTTCGACTTCGACTTCGATTTCGAGCGACAAACCCGCCCCAACCCCAGCAGCGACGCCATTCTCGTTCGCCGCACCCTCCACTTCCTCAGCTCCAGCTCCAGCAACCACCAAGCCTGCCTTCTCTTTCACCGCTCAACCCACCACCACGCTCAAGCCCTCCGCATCGACCTCCTCCCTCTCCGCCGACTTCTTCGCCAAACCCTCGGCGCCTCCCCCCGCTCCCGTCCTCGAGAAGGACGACCCCACCGCCGCCGCCACCAAGCCCAATTTCTTTGGCTCCATCATCGTTTCCGCCGAAGCCGAAAAGAAGCATGTCGCTCCTCCTCCTCCCAAGGCGCCGTCGTCGTCGTTCTCGTTCGGCGCTCCTCCTCCTCCTCCTCCCCCCTCCGCGAACGCCGCCGAGCAGAAGAAGAAGGGAGATGTACCGGCTCCTGCGCCGGCAGCGGCAGCGGCCAACCCTTTTGCGGCGTTTGGGAAGCCGGTTAGTGAGATTTTGGAGGATGGGAAAGTGGGGGAGAAGAAGGTCGAGCAGAAGGAGGTGGAGAAGACTGGCTTTGGTGGGTTTGGTGGTGGGTTTGGTGCCAAGAGTGAGGAGGTGAGTTTGCTTTTCATGACCCGTTCGCGCGAGGGAGGTGATGAGGAAGAGCGAGACGCTGACTTCGCCTCTCGCAAGCAGAAGAAGGACTCGACCCCCGCCCCTTCCTCCTCGCTCAACGGCACCGCCCCTCCCGCTCCCTCACCCTTCTCATTCGGCGCCGCCCCCTCTTCCTTCGCCCCTCCCCCAGCACCAGCACCAGCACCAGCACCAGCGGCCGCCTCTCCCTTCTCATTCGGCGCCCCTTCCACCGCCCCCGCCGTCAAGTCCCCCGTCGCAGAGAAGGCGGCTTCGCCCTTCAGCTTTGGAGCGACTCCCTCTTCAACCGCACCAGCAGCATCAGCCGCGACTTCCCCCTTCTCCTTTGGCGCGGCTCCTACTCCCAAAGCCGCTACTCCAGCACCTTCGTTCGGCGGCTTCGGCGCACCTCCAGCACCAGCACCAGTGCAGGCCGCCCCAGCCATCGAGGACGGCGATGAGGATAGCGGAATGGAGGACGGTGGAGCTGAGGACCCGACGCCCGCTCCCAAGCCGGCGGGAGGGTTCGCCTTCTCGGTAGCTTCGCCTACGGCTAGCGGCGCCTCCACTCCAGGAGGGTTCGGATCGGCGACCAACGGCGCAGGAGGAGGAGGCTTCACCTTTGGCCAAGCCCAAGCGAGCAAGGAGGCCAGTCCGGCCCCTTCGTTCGGCGCTCCCGCCCCTGCAGGAGGACTCTTCGGCGCTGCTTCCCCCGCTCCCACTTTTGGAGGCTTCTCCCCCTCCCCTTCGCCTGGCCGGCCCTCGCCAGCACAGGCAACTGGAACTTCCTTCACGTTCGGTCAACCTCCCACCTCGACCGCCCCAGCAGCAGCGCCAGCCAGTCCCTTCGCTTTCGGCTCGTCAGCTCCTTCGGCACCGACTTTTGGCTCGCCTGCGCCCAGTGGAGGAGGAGGAGGAGGGCTCTTTGGCTCGACTTCGACTTCCGCTGCACCCAGCGCAACGACGCCATTCGCCTTCGGCTCGACTACCTCGACCAGCGGGGCCAACCCTTCCCCCTTCGGCGCTTCGACTTCGTCCGCACCAGCCATGGCTCAGACCATGTCGGCTCCCTCCTTTGGTGCTCCATCAGGAGCAGCAGCTTCACCTTTTGGCGCCCCTTCACCTGCAGCCCCCTCCCCCGCCTCGCCCTTCCAGTTCGGCGCGGCTACGAACCCCGCTCCAACAACGCCAGGTGGATCGCCCTTCCAATTCGGGTCGACTACCTCCACCTCGGCAGCACCTTCCTTCGGCGGCTTTGGAGCGGCAGCATCCCCAGCGCCAGCGAGTCCATTCGGCGCGCCCTCGGGAGGCAGTTCCTTTGCTTTTGGAGCAGCGGGAGGAGGAGCATCGGCGCCGGGTACACCGACGGGCGCGGGTGGGGCAATGTTCAACCTTGGGAGTGGAGGGGATGAGAGTCCTAATAAGAGTGGGAGGCAGATTCGACCGTTGAGGAGGAAGAACAGCGATTTCCGGAGGGAGGGAGGAGGAGGGAGGAGGAGGGAGGAGGAGGGAGGGGGATTGTGAGAAAATGAACACGTGAATGTGTAGCGCTATTCGATCGCTTTCTTATATCGCTTCTGAGGCTGTTCGAGATGAGAGAGCGAGAGAGAAGAGAGCGCGCCGAGGCTGTCGCCGAGAAAGCTTACTTCCCTTCCTTCTTCTTTTCCAGTTGATCCTGGACAGTCCATTTGTCACTCCAAAAGCTCGTACAGTAAGCTATAGACTCCCCTACAGAACACCGATCCTTGCGGCTGACACCCGTTGCTGTGCTTGCCGCTGCCAAGTCAGACGACTTGGGATGTGAGCGCCGCGGAGTCCGTAAGATTGCAACTCGGAGTCAGGCGGTCTGCTTGTGCTTTTTGGCTCTTGTTCCGTTGCTCGACTCGCCCGCTGTCGAAAGATGGAGGGCTGGCTTCGCGGAGCTGCAGAGAGCTTTAGCGATGCGCCTACGCCTGGTGAGTCCTTGCTCGTTCTCGGCCACAGCTCCAAATAACTCTTCAGCTGACCTCTCCTCGCGGTTTACAGCTACCTCTCGCCATGGTGAGGCTCTCGCTGTATCCTCTCGGCGTTGCTCAAGCCCGCATCACTGACTTCCGCCCTTCCTCTCCGAGCAGATCTCGCACAATTCCACCAAGCCGAGAAGCACCCTTCCGGTTTTGTTGGCCCCTTTCTACACCACACGTTCCCTCGCTCGCCTCATGCCGTCCCGCTGCAGCTGGTGCCGAGGACCGAGGTCGTCGAAAGTAGGTTGTTTCGTCGCTCTGCGCCGACTGCAAGTCACACTCACTGACAAATTCGAGAAGCTCACGTGCTCGTAGGCTCGCGGCGTCAAGACCAGTCGAACGAGAAGACACCCGAGACACTGCAGATCAATCTCGGCTCGTCGCGGACCATTCTCGCAATTGGTCCTGGAGTTTGGGAGGCCGGCTTAAAGCTCTACGATGCGTATGCATGGAGGAAAGCGGCTGCTCTCTACGCTACGCAGCCTATTGGGAAGAGCTCGCTGCCCGTCGATGTCGTGACGGGGCATGGAACAGCTGCGCCGAGCTGTGGTTTCGTCTTTTCGAAAGCTTGAGCTGATGAAGCGATCTTCTTGCAGCTCGCTGGACTTTCATCACTCATCTCATAAAAGCATACCTCACCTTCACCCCACCTGGAGGCAAAGCGGACGGGCGTGAGGCTCACTCGGTTTCGGTCTGGCTCCTTCGCCCGGTCGACAGCAGCGGAAAGGTAGCCCAACAGCCGGATCAGAGCGGAAGGCTAGAAGAAGTGGGAATCCTCGTCGTCTTTCTCTCGGGGACCCAGGAGGAGGAGCACGCTCGTCGAGTCGCTGAGCTCGGAGGACCTCAAGCGCTGGCGTTCCATCCGACGGAGTCGCAGTACCTCTTCCTGGTCCATGCGCTGTTGCAGTTTGTGGATGCCAATGGGATCGATAAGCGGGGATGGAGCTGTACTGTCGGGAGCAAGAGGGACGAGGAAGGACGAAGTGAGCTTTCGTTTTTTTCGCTTTTTCGGCTTCGGCGAGGTGCTCGGCGTTGATCTTGCTTTTCTTTTCTTCTCTCAATTCACAGGGCCCATCAACGTCAAAGGAGCCCATGTCTTCAACCCCATTGGAGTCTACGGAGAGACCACCGTCAACTACAGCCTTCCTACCGGCCGAAAGGAGATGCGAGCCATTGAAATCGCCGGTGAGCTTTTCACTCGCTATCCTTCCTTTCCTTCACTTTTGACCTTTGTCTCATCCACCAGGGATGAACAATCGACCCTCGCATTACGTGGGCGTCCGTTACCTTGGCCGGACAATCGACGCAAGTCCTGCCAGCCGAGCCATTTCCTCCCAATGGCTCGTCGACACGGGGACGGAAAGGCGTTTCTGGGGCGAGGAGAAGTTCATTATTGATTTTGAGAACTAAGTGGGCTTCAAATATAGACAGACCAGGTGCACAGAAAGGCGAGCGAGAGACACTTAGTAGGTAGCAAGCTCGGCGCAGCGGCGCAGTCCACCTACAGCCTGTTTCGCATTCTGCTCCGTTCTCGATTAATCTCGATTTATCAGATTGAAAACAGCTACCCTTGTATACCGACATCATCACTACTGATTGTTGCCATTCCGAAGCCGACAGACCAGCTTTTACGCGACCGCCGAAGCAGTCACAATGGGCACCGACATCACTCCACCTCCGTGACAAGCTTCACCGCCACCTCTTCATCATTCAAGAAAATCACAAGAATTCCCACCTCGTGTCCATTCTCGTCAGAGAGCTGACCGTCCTCCTCCAGCCTGCGAAGAAGCCAGATCGAAGCCGAAGTTCCCTTTCGCTCCTCGGCGCAGGTTTTACCGGTGACGAAGGAGCGGATCCAAGGAGCCGAAACGAAGCGAGGTGACGAGAGATTAGTGATGAAATTCCAGCGCGCTGCCAAGAAAGGCGGAGCATCAGCGGAGGCGTCAAGAGAGCGAACGCTGAGCCCACGTTAGGCAACCGTGACATCGATCGGTCCCGAGTCGCTCATGGCGAGCTGCTGGAGCTGAGCTTCCTGAAACGAACTGTTGGAGCCGTTCTGAAGAGCCCCAGCGCCGTGAACGAGGATCGCTCGGGGAGAGCGGATGTAGAACTCTTCCTCGGCGACGTTGCTTGCTTCGGCGCCAGTTGAAGGGAGGATGCCGGCGATGTAGCGACCTACCCACAATGAACGAATTAGGGTTGATACTTTAGTCTGTATTGGATGAGCTAGAGAGACGTTCGGCGAAGCACTCACCGTCAATCGTCTCGACCTTGACTTTAGAGCGGATGGCGTCCGGAGCTTGCTCGCGAGCGAGAGTCGCTGTGAGGAGTTGCTCAACCAGGGTAGAAGCAAAAGACAGATCACCAGCTTCCCAGAATGGTACGAGATCTGCTCCAGACCAGAGGTCAGCTACAGACGAGCTGCCCGCGAGCGCCGAATCGGGTGCCCACCTTGGAAGAGCGAAGCTGCAGCGAAAGTCAGCTCGGAAGTCGAAGGAGTAGCTCGAGTAGAGATTCATCTGTCCAGGGAGATGCTTCGGCTGGCCAGCGAACTTGGAGAGCGCCCGGCGGTCTCCTCGGAGCCAGTCAAGCATTCGGTCGTGCTCAGACATCCTGGCGATGGGAGCTGTGACTGCTAGTGAGGGTTGCGTGTCGGTGCGAAGGCAAGAAGAGAAAGAGAGAGCTCGAGCGCTCGAACGGTCGACGTCTCCCGCTCAACGGGGCGTCAATGTACGCTCCACGGAGCGAAGCGCGAGCGATGGTCGGCCAAGATTGCCATGTTTGCCTCCTGTGGTCTTCTTGCACGCACGGTCGTCACATCGACGAACAAATTCAATCCATCCGCTGTATCCAGCTACACACCTAGCACGAGTAACAGCTTCCTGTTATCTCGAGCGCTCCGCCTCCAGCCTCGACCGCCGAGAGCGTTCACTCGAGGTCGATGTCCCTCACGAGTTCCCTGTCGGCGTCTGGTGAGCAAGGCAGAGCGTCAGTTGAGAATGTAAGATAGCTGTGAAAGCTCAAACTCACCAGGAAAGAGCCCCTCGCCTCGTTCCGGCGGACAGTACTCGCTCCAGCTCTCCTTCGGCACCAACGCTCGCCTTCCACCTCCTTCGCTCACCACTGTCGATCCCTGCTGACCTTGAACCGCCTGCTTCTTCATCTGCCTCTTCAACTCTTGGCTGCTCTGGCTCTGCGACTGTGACTGCGAGTCCTCGCCCGATCCTGATCCCGACGCCGAGCCGAGCGAGTCGCGAGGAGCGTAGAGAGTCGCTCGTTCCATCGTCCAGGCAGCGGCTCGGCGACGCTCTTCGAGTTCGGCGAAGGTGGAAGAGACCACGGGGGAGGGAGAACGAGGTCGGAGAGGAGGAGGAGGAAGGGGAGCGGAGGCGGTAGAGGCGAAGAAGCTGCTGTGGGTGAGTCGTGGAGGAGGATAGGTGAAAGTCGGCGAAGGCGGAGAGTGATCGAGATCTACCGAAGGGGAAGGGGAGGATTGGAGCGAAGGAACTTGCTGAGCGCTCGAGTCGGAGAAGGGGGAGGGTGGCGCTTGATCGACGTGGATATCCTCTGAGATGGCAGATCGTCCACCGAGCTCCGTACGAGGAACCCACAGTCGGAAAGTTCCTTGAAAGTCGTCAAACGGTGCCGGGCGCTCCGAGTGGCTGGGAACCGAGGGACAGCTTGCCCGACGGTGGTGGATGTTGTAGGGCGCAAAGCGGGAGGCGTGAGAGGTGGGTGGTGGCGAGGGTGCAGCTGGAGATGAGGGCTGTTGCCGAAGAGAGCTGAGGCGAAGAGTGTCGAATTGGCGAACCTCCGTCTGTTCCATCGCCGAGCCATCGAAACGAGCTATCCCGGTACACGCAGAGTAGACCGGGTTTAGAGGTATAGCCGCCAAAATGGCTCCAGGAGGAGGTGGTGGTGCCCATGCGAGTTGCGATGCGCTTGGCTCACCCTCGGCCTCCTCCACTTCCATCTCCGCCTCCTCCTCCGCCTTGCCCGTCCCTCCAATTCCAGCTTCTTTCTCAAAAAACCCATCCTCACTGCATAGCTCGCCCTCCCCGTCCTTATCCTCCTCCCTCGGCGGGGTCTCCGTCTTCTCGAGCCAAAAGTCGACCGCCTTCTGCTTCCTCGCCATGCCATCTTCATGTCGCGCCACCTTCTCGATATCCGCCGAGGTGCTGTCTCTGTTGATACCGTCCTTGTGCCACCACATGCGCATGTTGACGGTCAAGGGCGAGTCGAGTGGTGAGGGATTCGGGCGAGCGTCGAAGGCGCAGACGGCGGACTGTTTTTGCAACGGCGTGAGGCGTAGGAAGCCCCAGTTCTGCGGTGAGAGGTGGTGTCAGTGATTATATACTTCCCGCCTGAGCGCAAGAGCCTCACGTTCATCTGCTTATCCTATCGTTCGAGATGGAAGGTCAGCTTTCGATTTCGGCGAAGGTTGTCGCTGGCACTCACAAACGACGTGAGCTTCTGCTGATTGAACAGAGCTCTACATACACGAACAACCAGCTCTTTCTCATCAGGAATGACGATGATTCTGTAGGGAAGACTGTCGTAGATTAGCTAGCTACCCCGCGGCCGAAGGACGACTCCTCTCGCTGGACGGCGCGGTGGAGGGGGGAGTCAGATCAACAATGAGGGCTGCTCACCTTCCAGTCAAGTCCCAGCTGATGACATCGTGATGAGTACCAGCAGAGAGCAGCCTGATTGGTGGAACAGAATGAGCTCCCGCCCCGCGCTCGACCGACGAGCAGTAAGAGAGAGACGCCAGAGAGAGAACGCACGCCATGAGCTTGACGAGAAAGTTCTCCTTCTTTGGATAAGCTGATGGCCGAGACGACGAAGGAGTGTTCCGCTTTGGAGCCATCGTCGGAGCGGCCGCTGAACTGGAGCGGAGTGACGAGACGAGCGGGTGTCGAGGAAGGGCGCGAGCGGTGGCGGCGTGTCGCGGTGAGGGAGATCTCCAAAGGTAGCAAAGTGATGTGCTACAGCCCGAAAGAAGACTGGAAGACGATTCGAGGCGAGAAGCGAGACGAGATGTGAAGGGGAGGAAGGAGAGATGCGAAGGCGAACCATTCGAGACCGGAAGCCGGAGTTGGCCGCCGAGGAAACGCTGTAGCTCGTCTTGTCGTAGGACCAAGCATGATCTGCTCCAAGCTCCCCTTATCATACTGCAGCCCTACTTTTGATAGCTCTGCCTCACAGCTTTCGGCTCTCGGCTCGGCGACGGACACAGTAGATAGCTACATTGACGGCGCGAAAAAGCGAGAGATGAAGACACAACAGCACAGAGAACGATGCACTAGACCAAACCCATCACGATGGTCACCCTCAACGATGAAAATCTCCCATCGGAAGCGCTCGCAACCTCGCTGAGCGGCGCCGAGCCGAGAAACTCTTGCGAGAGCGAAGTTGACTTCCACTGCGAGGCGAAGCAGGGTCAGCAAGGTCGTGATAGAGAGAGAGAGCAGGACCTACACCCCATGACTGCGAGAGAGCAAATTGGTCGGGTCCGCTCGAGAACTTGGTGAGTGAATTGCCTGCGAAAGGGAGAGGGTCAGCTCAGCGCTCGGCTGTAAACACGGGTGCATACTCACCCGACTGATTGGGACACCAGATACTGAAGAAAGCGCGAATCTGCTTCCTCCTGTCCGAGTAGGGAGCGAGGCTGCCGACGACCGAAGGAGTTGCGCGAGCTTTGAAGACGTCGGAGAGGATGCTGGGCGACGAGCCGAGCGGGACGGGAGGCTGCGAGGGATGGGGGAAGGGTTCGTTCTGGTTCTGGCGGTGAAGGTAGACGCCGAGTTGGAGCGCTCCCTTCTTCTGAATGCGTTGGAGGTAGAGGTTAAAGAAGGACTGTCGAGAAGGGCGAGAGAGGGTCAGCGGTCTCGCTGATTCGGACCTGCGAAATCGTCTTACCCCAGCGTAGAAGAAGGTGGAAGAGTAGAGCCGCTGCTTGTCCTTGAGATTCCCGACGCCCCAAAACTCGACGCCGACTCGGCACGGCTCGTAGGCAACGAAAGTCCTCCCAGCGATCGCCTCATCCTCGGTGCCAAAGACGGCCGACGTGGGACCCTTGGTGCCGGTCCTCGTCTCCAAAGCGAGTCCAAAGAAGCCATCAACGCCTCGAGGGACGGTCGAGGGCTTGCGAGGTGAAGGCGAGAGCTCGGCACCCTCTACGCCTTCCGAAGATGCAGGCGATCGCTCGTTGATGCGAGTAGTATCGTCGACGGGGATGAGGTAAAAGTTGCGCTGGTCGCGACCGTGCTTGCGAGCGTTGAGATGAGGGTCGATGGAGGCGGCGAGGCCGAGGTCGGGTCCGTCGTCGGGGTGGGATTCGAGGCCAGGCGTGCGGCCGATGGAGTTGTAGGTCGAATGAGTGACGAGTCGAGAGGTCATGGCCATGGGAATCTGCGACTTGAAGTCCTCGGCTTGGAAGAAGGCCTGCTCGATGACCTCGTGAGGAGTGTAGAGGCGACCGGTGATGGGAGAGTAGTCGCGCGAGATGTAGTGCAGCTGAGGGAAGGTCTGTAAGAGGTGAAGAGTCAGCTACGAGTCATCGACAAGAAAGGGGGAGGACTCGCCATGTGAGAGTAGTGAATGCCGGAAGAGAAGAGCTCGGTGTACTCGCGCTCGTCGGGGTCGTCCTCATCCTCCTCATCGTCATCCTCGTCGTCGCAGCGCTCATGACCGCATTTCTGATCATCCTCGCTCTCCTCGCTTGCTCCACCCAGCAACAGGTCCCTCGCGGCCGTGTTGAGCGCCTCCATCTCGTCGACGTCGAATTCGCTGCCTTGAGCGAAGAGTCTCGGCGAGGGCTCTCCAGCCATCTCGTAGACGCTAGTTCCCCTCGACGAGCTCGTCGCCGCCTGCCTCTCGCTTCTCCTCTTCCGCTCCTCCTCCCTCGCCACCCTCGATGCTGCCCTCTTCTCCCGCTCAACCTTTCTCTTGGCAGCCTTCTCCCCCCTCCTGAGTTGCACCACCCTCTTGGCAAAGAGGTAGCGCTCAAACTCGCCATCCGAGCCGAGTCCGGAGTGTCCTACTCCCGTCGCATCGCTCTCGGGCGTTCCTCCACTAGCCGAGATGAAGAAAGCGTCGCTCGAGATGACTCCTCGGACCCAACGTGACGAAAGGCCGCCTTCGAGGGACGACCAGACGCGGAGAGTGGGTGGGCGTAGGTCGGCGTTGCTCTCAACGGCGGCGGGTGGGTGATCCTCGTCGTAGAAGAACGACTCGGCGTTGCCATTCCCCGCCGCGATCCACTCCTCGGCGCGAAGGATGTCGCTGCCCCATTTGGCGAGCCAGCAGGCGCAGGCTTCTCCCACTCGCTCGCCTTCGGGTCCGACGAAGATGCTGGTGTCCTCCTCGCCGTCGTGGCCGGTGGTCGAGAGGTCGGGCGTGTCGGTCGAGATGATGGAGGAGGCGTAGGACGTGTTGGATGAGGTGGAGAGAGAGCGATCGAGGCTGGGTGTCCAATGAGCTTGCGAGCGACTCAGGTTGTAAGGAGCGCCGACGCCTTCGAGTCCGCGGCAAGCGAGGTCGGTGATGGGGTGAGGGCCGAGTCCTTTGCCCGTGGCGAATCTACAGGGAGAGGAATTAGCCCCCAGCGATTGAACATAAGTGAAAAAAGATGCGTACCCAAGGTAGGTCGAGACGGTCCAAGGGGTGATGGTCGTTTGAATCATCTCGAGCGCGGTCGCCGCGAGCGAGGGGATCTCGAGGTAAGTGCTGGTGGCAAGGAGAGCGAGGAGGAACGTGGGTGTCGCCGGCTGCTTGTCGCTCCTCGCCAGCTCGTCCCACTGCTCCGCCTGTCCTTCTCTACCGCGCTCCTTGAGGTCCCCCATCGCCTTCAGCAGCAATCGCTCGAATGGCTCCGAGAGAGGGTAGGTTGAGCTCGTCTTTGCCCATGGTGGAGCAACGAGCTCGGGTCCCCCTCCATACAGGCGAGCGAGGCAAAACTCGAAGGCTGAACGAGTCATCGGCGAGTTGAGCTCGACTTGGATGACTTCGCCCTCACTGCCTCGCTTCATCGGCGTAGTCCTCTCCTCGGAGAATCCACCCGAGAGGAGGGAGGTGAAGAATCCACTCTGACCGGCGAGGACGATACGGTGCAGGCGGTAAAAGTGGTTGAAGACGGCGAGGTGGAGGTCGCTGAGGGTGGAGTTGAGCAGGCCGTTGTAGAGGTGGGACTGAAGGGTGGCGGTGGAAGAACCCGGAGAGGGAGAGATGCTGGAAGGGCGACTGGGAGGAGCGAGGGGAGGAGGTTTGCTGAGGGGAACGTAGCGAGCCGAGGGATGGGCGCTCGTTGAAGCGCGTTGACGGCGAGGTCGGTGGCGCGTGGGAGGGGTGGGAACGGTGGTAGTCGGTCCATCGGTTGGAGTTCTGCTGACGGTCGGACGTGTCGGAGCTGAAGCAACCTCCTCGCTAGTATCGGCGAGAGGAAGCCTAGAGGTCGAAGGCTGAGGAGCGGTCCTCGTCGCCGTCAAAGGCGCTCCTCCATCGTAGCTTCCCAGAGCCGTGTCGGGTCTCGACTCTTCCTCTAACGAGTTGCGACTTTCTCTAATCGTCGACGCACCCGATAAGGTGGTGTGCAGCGCGAGGAATCCCTCGAGCTCGGGCGAGACCGACGCCGAGGTCGACTTCTGCCCTAGGGGCGAGCGAGACTGCTCCCGACCTATCGGTACGGTCGGCGTGCTGGTTCCAGATCCCGACGCGCTGGTTGAAGACGCTCCTACAGCAAATCGTGCCGAAGGTCGGCCGGGGTAGAGAGGGGAAGGCTGGCTGAGCGTAGCAGGTGTCGGAGGGGCGTCGACTTGAGTAGAGGGAGCAGTCGCGGTCAAGTGGGAAGGAGTGGATGGCGTCGTTGTCATCTGTAGAAGAGCAAGTCCGTCAGCCTTCTTCGTTAGGCCGAAGTGGAAGCGGTGCGTGCTGTCGGCCGCGAAGGAGCGGAGCTGAGTTTCCTGCAGATCGATAAAGTACCGGCTCGGACGCTATCGCTGATCCACTGCTGTACAACCCCCTCCGTGTTCTTTGCAACGGTCTCCGACCATTCCAAAGCTGGCTCGACCCGTCCGGCTCCAGCTTGCTCAGCCGCCGTTCGACTGTACTCTTGAGAAGCAGCCGTGGGACATGCTTGCTTGCCCGGGACACTCTTGACCGCTTCCACTGAACCAGCTGCTCCACTCACCTGAGCTGTGACGCGCAGAGGCGATTAGCGAAGCGCTGTTGCTTGAGGCTCCTCGAGCTGCTGATGAGCGAAGAGCGGGTGAGGTGCAGACGAGTGCAGAGGCCTGAAGTGGGTTCAAGGGATGCAAGCTGATGGAGATGCCACTGTGCGAAATCAAGGTCGTCAGAACTCAGTCGAAGCGAAAGCGCTCTTCGCTCGCAGCGCAAGTGACGCCTGGGAAGCTGGGAGAGGCGAGAAGGCGTACCCCGGCGTGCGGTGTAGAAGGCGCTGTAGGCGATCCGAGAAATCCGAGCGAGAGAGCAACAAGCGAGGACGAGGCAGGAGAAAGGGAGACGATTCGCTGTTTCCGCGTGACTTTGGCTGGGCGCTCCAGTCGCGAGCCCCGAGCCACTCGTTGCAGATCTCGACGACAGAGACCAGGCTACGTCTGACGAGCAGCACACTGGACGATCAGGTTTGAGCTGCGACGGAATGAACAGGTCGGGAGAACTTCTCTGGCTTTGTAGTGCAGAGCTCGGCGTTCATCCTCAGCGGTTCGCTTCGCCAGCTGCCTGCAACCTGAAGCAGTGGACCGAGATGTGATATATGAGGTTCATTCTATCAGTCTATGCCACCCAGCTGTACATTTTCCACGCCCACCCGAAGCGGCCGCCCTCTCGGCGCTGAACTTCGGCGTCGTCGGCCTCTTCGACGGCCGTGTTGACGAAGTGGCCAGTGTCAAGGTCGATGGCCTCAAGGCTACGAGTCCGAGAGCGCTTAAGGAGACGCCAGCCGAGGTAGAGGATGAGGAAGACGGGCAGCTCGACTGACAGAAAGGGGAAAGAGGGAGGTCAGTTCGGCCGAGAGAGAAGGCGAATCGGCAGATGCTACAGAGTACTCACTGTAGTTGGCGACGAAAGACACCGGATCCCACGGCGCGAAGGCACTCCAACCTTGTACGAGCACGATGAAAGTCACGGAGACCACCACAACGGGACTCGGAGCAGCCCAACTCGGCGCTGGGTAGCCGAGATCGCTGATGGAGCGTCCTTGAGCGACCCACGCACGTCGGAAGCGCCAGAAAGCTACGCCAATGCACCACCAGGCGAGTTGATTGCTGACACCGACTAGGTTTTGGCCTGCAGAAAAGTGAGAGGGTCAGCTGTCGAGAGCTCGAAGCTCTCTGCGAACCGCCTACACCATGTCCAGATCTCCCCTGCGCCTCCAGGAAGGAAAGATGCTCCACTGTAGTAGCGAGTGATCGAAGTCAGCAAGCGGGGTAAGAGGAGGATCAGAAAGGCCGAGTTCAGCGCCGAGCGTACAAGAAGAGGAGGGAGACGGAGGCAACAGCGAGTACGGCAACCCATGGCACCTGTTCCAGAGCGAAAAGGACGGGCACTCAGCGTTTTGCATTGCGGGAAGACCCACTGGACCGTGCGAGCAGCTCGGCGCTCGACTCACCTGGTTCCGGTTGGTCTTTTTGAAAACGGCAGGCGCCTGCTTGATGCCAGCAAGTCCGTACAGCACTCGAGCACCGGCAAACAATGCGTGGTTTCCAGCACGGAGGACCGAGGTGAGGATGACTGGAGAAGACTCGGACGAAGGGTCAGCGAGGAGAAATCGCGTTCGGGGGCCATCCTGCAGGAGCGATCGAGCCATGGAAGCCAAGCTGCTGCAGTTGAGGTCTTTCTAACTTACCCGCGTTCATGAAGCTGCCTCCAGCTTCCGCGAAAAGGGAGAGGAGTCAGCGCCGAATTCGAGCTGAGCCGGCCGAGCGGCACGAAGTGACACACTAGACCCCGCTTGAGCAAAGATGATGGTGAAAGGAGAAGTAGCAGTCGTCTTGGTCGAGAGGCTGGGGTAGTCGTAGCTATTGAGGTGGCAGACGTCAGTCTCGGCGGTCGTTCGACGTTCGGCGCTCCTGCTTGCAACTCACGGAACGTTGAAGCCAATGATCACAACTGTGAGAATGTAGAAAAGTAGAATGCGTGCAAAAACCCTCTTGGTGACTCGAGGGATGTTGCGGCGCGGGTTGGCCGTCTCTCCGGCACTGGAAGGGCGGAGGGTCAGCCCGGCGATGAGACTGAGAGAAGCGCATCGCCCCTCCTGATGAGTGACTAACGTGATGCCAATGGACTCAGTGCCACCAAAAGCAAAAGAAGCAGTAACAAACAGCTTTGAGAAGCCTCCAAAGCCGCCAACGAATGGCGCGGCGCCGAGCGTCCAGTTTCGAGCCCCGACTGCTCGAGGGAGACGTCAGTATCCCGGATCTGACGGACGGCAAGGTTGCGAGAGCTCACTGTACTCGTGATTGATGTTTCCACCGGCGTCGACGGCGATACCGAGGAAAAAGAAGATGACCTGCGAAGGAGGCGAGGAGTCACTGGCAGCGCCGAACTCGTCTGCGCCGCTGCTATGCCTGCTCTCAGCAATAAACGTGCAACCATGTTACAGAGTCACGCCATCCCGTAACTTACGATGGTGACGATCTTGAGAAGACTCAGCCAGTACTCGAGCTGGGGAGGGAGAGCTCGTGGTCAGCCTTCGGCTCGCAGGGACTTGGGCGGCCCAGCAGCCATGGATCGCGCAAGCCCGGACAGCGCGCCCGGCATAGACGATCTATCATGATCACCTCTCCGTATGCTCGTACGTTAATCAAGTTGATCGCAACCAGGAAGAACAGGAAGAAAAGCGAAGGAAGCCAATCCAAGCTTCCGTTGGGCAGCTAGTAGTATGAGAACTTGAGCGGCGGTCAAGTCGCCGGCTGTAGAGATGGCCTAGAGTTTGTGGGTGGAGATGGAAAGAAGAGGATAACAAAGTCAGTCGTTGAGGACCAAAGAATGATCGGCCGAGAGAGTGACCGGCGCCGAGCAGGACTCTGTGGGCTTCCACGGCTAGCGTAGAGGTCGCGAGACGTACATCATTGAGGCAGTAGTTCCATCCAATGGCGAAGCCAAACGGTTCGTCCACGAAACGAGCGCTGTAGGTCGTAAATGATCCCGCGAGTGGGAACTCGGTTGCCATTTCTCTGCCGGAGCAAGAACAAGCGGCGTGAGTTTGCGCACTTCGAGTTCATGTATAGTGATGCGCTGTAGACTGTAGAAAGAGGAGCATGGCAGGAGGAGGAGACGAACCCGAGGCAGAGCATGACGAGCAGGACGATTCCGCCGACGAATCGAGATGGCCCCCATGAAGGAGGGCTCGGCGAAGATTCCGAGTGAGGAGAGAGGGATGAGATGAGTAGGAGAAGGAAGATACGGAAGGGAGATGCTGAGAATAACGCTCTCTAGCGGCGTGAGGTAGTCAAAGCGAGCGTATCGTTGCAGCGTATTCATCTTTTACGTTCGGCTCCGAGCTTTGGCGAGGAATCGTCGGCGCTAGAGAGTGCGAGAAAAGTCAGGATGGCGCCGAGAGTGAAGCAGAATATTACGGCTCACCTTATGTAGCTCGGAAAGTCAGCAAGCACTTCATCCTTCTCACAAATCCTTCGGCGCCGTTCTCCACTCCTCGAGCACCTGATCAACGGCTACGAGCACCGTCCTGTAGCAACGAAGGCAGTTGTGGGAGAGGTAGTAGCTCGTGATCAGCTCCATCCACCTTTGGCGACGCATTGTCGCTCCTGAAAGCGCTTTCAAATGCTGCTCGGCGATCAATTTCCAGCGCGTTGAGACCTCAACCGGGCCCCTGCAGGAGGTGGTGATCGAGCAGCTGCCATAGTCCGGCAAACGATTCTTGAGCAATAGCTGGCGAGCGTAGTCCATCCTGCGAAGACGAAGGCGGTCCTGCAGCCGAGCCCGAGTCAGCTTGACCGAGCCGGCGCTTTGAGATCTCGCGAAGCAGCTCACCAGGCGGATCTTGATGTCCTCGGCGCAATCGAGCGTGTCCAGCTGTTTGTACTCCGTGGACGAGTCCGCAGCGAGGACGGCGCTCGCGCTGAGGAGCTCAGGGTCGCGAAGGTGAAGCACGGCGGAGAAGAGTTTGACAAAGTGCTCGGTGTTGTCGTTGACGAGGGACCTGGCGTGCGAGAGAATAGGAGGAGTGTGAGTTGTATACGAGCGCTCTGGCCGACGTCAAGCGACTCACCAGCATCCGAGACGAGCCACGCTACGCAAAGGGGCGAGGTCGTACTTGTCGCTCAACCTCGAAATCGTCTGCAGCTCCTCCAGCTCGTAGCTATTCTTGGGCTCCTCGAGCACCTGCATCATGAGCTCAATCTCCTCCTTGGTCTCGGTAACAGTGCACTCCTCCTTCTGCTTTCCCGCTTCGGGACGAGCAACTTGGAGCATTCCGCGAAAGACGGCAGAGTGGACGCTCAGGATCGACTTGTCGATGGCGATGGAGGCGCCGTCGGAGGTGATGAGGTGGAGCATGGTCTTTCGCTGCTGTTGGGACGGCGCTGAGACGAAGCGAGACGAGAGCGAGCGAGTGGGAAGAGATCAAAAGACGAGCTCGAGTTTTCGAGCGGTCTGTCTTCGTAGAGTCGTCAGTTCATATCTGTCGATTCGCTACAGATTGCATACTCAATCGAAGCTCTCTTCTCGCTTCACGCTTCTCGTTCGCTTGATGCACCACATCGGCGCAGCTACTTCGAGTTCCGCTCGGCGAGCATCCAACCCTCGCTCTTCTCGCGCTCGCCAATCCCCTCCAAGCGACTCAAGCAAAGGAGCAAACAGATAGCAAACAACAACCAAAGAAGACCAAAACAGAGGTACTGATCCTCCCTCCCCACCTGCTCGACTCCCTCAACCCTCAACGCCGAGCCTCCCTCAAATCAAGCCCTCACGCTCTCGTCCTCCTCCGAACTACTCCCTCCCTTCGGTACGTACTCCAAGCTCTCCAAGATCCGGATCCAGACGTCCTCGAACCCTGTTGAGCGCATCAATCGTCAGCGAACTCCTCCTCGAGTATCGGATTCGGTCGTCGGCGGCGAGGAGGACGAGGGACGGAGGAAGGGAAGAGGGTAGCGGGAGGGGGGAGAGAGAGAGCCAAAGAGAGCGATTCGGAGGTGGTTCGGAGGCAAGGGGAAGTCGGTGATGCTCTGCTGAGGCGGTAAGAAGGGTGTCAGCTCGAGTACAGAGCGGTGAGAGCACTGTGAAGCTCTCTGTAGTGCTTTCCACCCTCATCTACGCGCTCCCTCGCCCGTCAACAAAGCAGGCACACAACGCGTGATGAGCGCAAAGAGCAAGAGCAACCTCTGGTGCTACAGCTCCCTACGACGCGTTCCCCGTGTATTACGGCCGTCTCTAGCCTTGCAGCTATCTTCTTGTATCACTCTCCGTCCTGCAGAGCTGCCCGTGCACCGCATCACGCCCCAGCCGCGCGAGACCCTCCTGCTCGCCTCCCCCTTTGACCCGTCACTCTGCTTTCTGCGCCTGGTCCGGTACAGAAGGAGAGGCTCACCTGATTGTCCTCTAGTCCAAGTTAATGCTATGCAGATGCGGGCGCAGTGAGATGCAGGTGACGGCTGAGACTCGAAAGGCGCGGTGGGGATCAGACCGCTCGAAGAGGTGGCTTGCTGTGGTGCAGGCGAGTCGGTGGGAGGGGTAGGAGAGAGAGAGAAGCGGTCGACTGTCCTGTAGTCCGGTAGGAGCCTGCGAATCGCCGCTGAGGTGGTGCTGAAAGCGAGTGAGATGGGGAAGGGAGAGAGCGACTGCTGGCTTCGCGCGACAAGTCAAGTAGTCGAGGGAGGCCGATTTTGAGCTTCTCGTGTCGGCTTTGATGAAGGCTGGGAAAAGGCAGCGCGACTCTGTAGTAGATTCTGGATGTGGCACAAAAATTGTTGTACGTGTACGAAGGGTTGGGCCTCGCCCAGCTCTCTCACCCCTTCGCCGAACTCGGTCAAAGCCTCAGGCAGGTGCTAGGTCAGCTGTACCGTCGCTGTTGTCGGTCAGGGTATACGCTATCGACCTTGTGCCGAGCGGTCTCGATTTCTATACGTAGAGCTCGAGCTCACCCTTTGACCCCTGTCCTCGTCGCTCGCGCCTCCCGGGTCTCTTTGCCTCATCCCCTTCTTTATTCGTTTCCCCGCACTCGCTCTCGCGTTACCAGTCAAGCTGAATCTTTGAATTGGCAAAGCAAAATCCTTCTCCAGGTACTGGACCTGTCCCTCCCCCTCTCGACGCTCGCCTCAACTCATTTGAGCGAACTCAGCAGTCCCTCGGCGATCTCCAGCTTCGCGAGCAGCTCCTCCAGCTCGTCCTGCTCCTCATACCCCAGCAAATCTTTCACTTTTCCCTGATCGAGGTGCTTGCGAACGTTTGCGGAGATTTGGACCAGCTTGAGGAGTTGCTCGGGCGTCCTGTGGAAGGTTGAGTCGGAGGGTCAGTGAGTTCAGCGCTCATTCCCACCTCCAGGACTCACTGCAGGACTCCATATCCGCCCTCATACAACCTCACCCACCCTTTTCCAGCCTTCCCCGACCCATCACCCTTCCACTCTGCGGCAACATCTCCCACCGACCCAGCAGCTCCCTCCACTTCTCCCTTCTGCTCCATGGCACCGGATCCTCTGATGTCACTCTTTTCACTCCATTTGTTCCCCCCTTTGACAGTCCCTCCCGCTCCGCTGTCGTCGGTACGAGCCTTCTTAGAGACGGGCTCGGCGATGAGGGCGGGCGAGCGAGGTCGAGTGGGAGTGGGAGGAGGCGTGTCGCTGTAGTAGAGACTATGCGTCAGTATCAGACCGCTCTGACAATGAAGAAACCTCACTCCAAGATGATGACCGTCACGGGTTTGCCCTTCTTCCCTTCAGCCGAGTTGGACTTCGACGAGGGGTAGCACGACTTCACTGTGGTGTGGAGGGTCATAGTCAGCCTCTCAGTCGCTCGCCACAAGGGTAAACTTTGCCTCACTCGCTAGCAGATGTCCGGAGGGCTATTGAGGGCAGGCGAGCGAGACGGGAGCTTTGATCTGAACACGTCGCGAAGGTTAGCGACCTGCTCACAGGACCATGAGTGCTGCTAGGCTACCGCGCTCTCAGAGAGAACCACATGCTCATACTGCTCGCGCAACCCCTACCGTGCCATGTCTGTCCTGCTGGCAGCGTCGTATCCTTGCGCTTGTTCCCTCCTGCGCCATCCCCCCCTCCCTTGCCTGTTTGACGGGAAGCTGTAGCTCACCTGACCGCTGATTGAGCACGTGAGACAGCAACACACTCCTTCCAAGTCGAGGTGAAACGAGATTGAGGAAAGGAGCGAGCGGGAGGAGCGAAAGAGGCCTTTGTCGTCGCGCTTCAGCTCGGATCCCGCTCTCGGGGTGATCTGTATCTCGATCTCCTGAGCACCGCAATACTTCACCCCTCCACTCTCATCCATCTGAACCTCATTGAGAAGCAGCTCACCTGCACAATGCCAAGACCAACCTCGCAAGTCAGCGCCGAAGCTCGCAGCCTCAAGCTCCGAAAGCGAAGTGGAGCACAACTGGCTTTGCACAGCAAAGGGGGATAGCAACTAAACAGATGGGGATACAAAGTGATCACAGAAAAGCGAAGCTACACATCCCACGCCATGAGGACCTCGTCGATCTTGGCCTTCACGCCGTCGATCCTCTCCTCCAGCACCTTTCGAAGGTCCCTCATATCGAACCCGAGCCAAATGGCACGAGCTCCACGCGCCACCACGGCAACCTCGGGCTGCTGCTCCCCTCCGCCCTCGCCACTCCCATCGCCAGTCTTCCCCGCTTCGTCGACGATCTCGGCATCCCTCCCATCTTCCTCTGCCCCCTCCTCCTCATCCAGAACCTCCTTCTCTCCCAAAATCCTTCCCGCCACCCTCGCCCAGATCACAAAGACGCCTGCAGGCGGGTAAGGCCTCTGATCCTCGACACCCTCATCGACATCCTCCTCCTCGTCGGCGTCGGCAACCCCCGGAGGTCCTCTTCCCACCAGGTCGGTTCTCACTCCCAACGAGGCCATATCGCGCATGAGCATGGAGGTGTCGGTGGTGCACTTGGCCTCGGCGGCAGTGGAGGGAGAGTTGATGCGGAGGGGGAAGGAGCCGGGTAGGGTGAGAGGATCGAGAGGAAGGGGCGGAGTGTAGGTGGAGCCGGGGATCTCAGGAACGTCCGTCATGTAGGTACCCAACTCGAAGCCTGAGTGGGTCCTGCGGTTGCAGAGGTGGTGTTGAAGGGAAGAGAAAGTGCCGAGGATCTCGACGAGTTGAACGTTGAAGGCGGGACGCGTGGGGTGGGTCGAGATGGGGAACGAGTAGATGGGCCGTTGAGTACGGACGCGGAGGTAGTTGGGAGTCCACTTGAGGATTTGGTACAGGTCCAGGATCGCCTTGGCGTCCCAAAGCGACTTGGCGAGGTAGACGAGCATCTTATCCGCTGTAAGAGCAAACAGTCAGCTCTATAGCTCCGTGGATATACCTCAAACCACTTACAGTCCTCGATGGCCTCCAAGAGGAAGTTGCCGAGGTCCACGAGGGTTCCGGGCTGCGCGAAGGTCGGTCCGCCGACATAATCGGACTTCGTCACGAGGGCGTAGGTCGCCGACGTGTAGTCGATGCCGAGGATTTGGTAGGAGTAGTGCTGTACGGGAAAAGGAGGGTACAGAGAGCGTCAGCGCTTGCCGAGGAGACGTAGAGTTGAGAGTCGAGAGTCGGTCGGAAGATCAGCGAAAGGACCTACCTTCCTGCTTGCTACCTCAATCCCCACCGCAAAAGAACCACTCCTCACCTCCTTCCAAATATCTCCAACATTGTGAGGCTCCTTGTTGGCGGGGTTGCCCTCCTTATCGAACACTCCGACGCGCTCCTCGGCGCTCCCCGTGCACCTCGACCTCACCATCTCGGCGATACCCTGCTTTCTCCCCAACCTCCTCTGCCACTCTGCATCACTCGTGTCCTCGACGTAGGTTTTGAGGAAGGGTGTAGCGGGTGCAGGAGGGAGCTTGGCGGGAGGGAGCGGGATGGAGATGGTTTCGTCGTCGACCTGAATGTTGGCGAGGAGGGGGAAGGTGGAAGGCGAGTTCTGTACGGAGGGATTGATGAGGTTGCGCATCGACGTAGTGTGAACTCCGGTGCCGATGACAGCGAGCGGGCGACTGAAGAACTCGCTCCAATCTCCGAGCTCGCGAATGAACAAGAAGTTCTTGAGGAACGACGGCTCCGACTGCACAGCCAAATGAGTCAGTTTCTGAGCTAGACGAATAGCTGTTTTACTGCTCACCTTGACCGTTGGAGAGAGGGCGTGGATGAGCCGGGATGCAAGGCGAGGACCGATCATCTCCAAGAAGGTCGCGATCTGTTCATCGACGTCGTCCGAGGCCAGGCGAGCGATGGTGTGGCATCCGGCGATGGTGTACTCCTGTGGTCGATAGTAGTCAGGTCAGCGAGGAGCGGAGTGAAGCCCCGAGCCCAACAGCACTCACATTGAGGTAGTTGGTGTTGTTGTACGTCTCGCTCCCCCAAACCTTGACTGGGCGTGCCAGATGCACCTGAGCCTCGATTCTCGCCTGCTCCTTGGTCCACACCTTGGCCTCCAAACAAAGGGTCAACTCCACCAGCTCGATCCGTCGCTTCAACCCTGCGCGTCGAAACCCCTTAGCTTTGCCCCAGGCCTCTTGGGCGCTGATGTGAGTCGGATGTTTGTACACCCACTCGGGGACGACGTTGATGGATGCTGTAGAACGGCACAAGAGTGTCAGCGCGAGCCTTTTGCGATGCGCTTGCAGCGCAAAGAGACACTCACCCGAGTTGGCCGTGGAAGCAGCTGCGGCAGCTAACGAGGGGGTTCCAGTAGAGTTACCGCTGTAGTTGGCAGCTGTAGTAGCAGAGCCTGCAGAGCCGTTCGCTTGGGCCTGGGCTCGAGCGAGCTCAGCGGCTTGCTCTGCAGCTGCTTGTTCCCTCTGCGCCTTCGTCTTCATGATGAGCGATGCGAGAGTGTAGATGAGCTGCTAGCTGTGAGGGAGGGTTGTCGTCGTGCACGAGCGGCGTCGGAGCCAAGAGCGAAGCGACCTTGCGAGCGATGTCTGGATCGACAAAAAGGGGTCATACTCGCAACTCGCTACAGAATTAATCATCCAGAGCTTTCTGTATCATACAGAACCGCGAGAAAGTGCCATTCTGTGGTGATGTACAGCTGACTGCGGAGCGCTCGGTGCTCGAGTCGCTCAGCGCTGTAGCGAGTTAGAGCTCACCTCCCTCTTGCTCTCCTGCCATTCACTCATCACTCATCAGTTTCCGACTCTGCTGCTGGCACAGCTACACCACTACACAGCACCTTCCTACTCCCCTACACTACACTGTCCCTCTCCCTCTCGCTCTCTGCTCTCCGCTCTCCTCTCTCCGCTCCCTCTCGCTCTCTCCTCTCTCTCACTTCTCAGTCGTCTCCCATCTTCGCTCCACCACCTTTCTCGCTGTACACCAACGTGAGTCAGAACTCGGCAGCACTTTCTTTTAGCTCGTGCTGTGGTGCAGCCACACAGAGCAAGCCGAGAGCGGAGGCAGCAGACTTGAGGGAGCCTCTTGCGGGCTGTCTTGCCTCACACTCATCTCTGGTTCTGCGTAGAAAGCTGACTAAATTATGTACCACTGTTGCAGATGGCGTGCCTCAGTAACCACCGCGCGATCACCGACAACTACGACATGAACGATTGGAGGCGTGAGATTGATGCCGCGAAGCGCTACGGCGGTCAGACTGACCTGAGGTTGGGAGCTGAAATTTTGAGGAGTCGCCCTACCGTCACTTGCTGGTGAGTTCATCTCTCCGGCCTCCGCAGGCTGTCGGCCGAGCTCCCACACTCACGCCTTCGCCTCACAGTGCTGGCGCCAACGACTACCTTATCATGATGAGGATGGTTGCTCCTCACTGGTGGGCACAGTTCGAGCAAGACTACCCCTCGCTCCAGGACCAGAAGATCAAGATCATGGCGCGCGTCGGTCAGCTCGGCAAAGCCATCCGTGCCAACTGCGCTCTCGACCCGGCCTGGCTCGCCCTCGGCTTCACTCGCCTCCACTTCATGACCAACGGCTCTTCCTACCTCGCCCTCCACGTCCCTGGCATCCCCAACTCGCCGGCACCCCTCCTCGTCAACATCCAAGGCCAACAGCAGCCCATCCAGCACATCTTCGCCCTCGGCATGGCTCCCAACATTCACAACGGCACAGGCAACACAAGCGCCAAGGGTCTCGAATCGGGTGTCAGGTTCTATGAGCTCACGATGAATGTGCGTGTGCATCGTTAAATTCATCCTTTCCCCTTTTCCCTTCTCCCTTCGCCGAGCTGACCTCTCTCCTTCGCACCTCACAGGGAATGGTTCACCTCGTCCAGACCACCCCCGGAGGGGCAACTGGGATCTCGCACAAAGTCGGCTTCCCCAGGATCTGGAGTAACGACCCTCATTCTGCCACCCCCGCCTCGGTGAGCCTCTCGCTCGGCGAGGAGCCAGATCCCGGACCAGCAGCGCTGACCTCCCCTCCGCGCTATCACTCTACAAACGCTCCTAAATCACTCTCTTCTAACCCATTCCTACTCCCTCAACTCGCTCCAACCCCTTGCATCTCAGCTCGCCGCCGTCCTTCCCCAACCGCCTCTCGCTCCTCGCTCTCATCTCGCTCTCCGTCAAACGCATGCCCTATCCCAGCAGATGATCAATGGTCATGCACCCCTCAACAATACCCTCTCGCCTCATGATTTCCTCACCTGGGTCAACGGACCTCACGGCACGTCGGGCGTCGGAACCGTCTTCGTCGTTCCGGTCGACGGTCTCCTTTGGACCATCAAGGGACTGCTCAGCATCATCTTCGGCGGTAACGCCAACACCTTCATCAACAGCGCCGTTGCCTTCGTTGTGCCGAGGTGAGTTTTTTGACTTGTCTTCTCATTCGGCGCTGACCTTTTCGGAGTGCAGGGCGAGCGAAGCTCTGTCTCGCGTGACCACCGGACCTCAACACCTGCGCACCTCTTGGCCTCGCATGAAGGACTACGCCCTCGGCTACACTCGCCTCGTCCCCTGGCAAGCGAGGGACTGCCGCCTCTGGCTCCAGGTCGCTCAGCAAAACCACACGTCAGTGGACTCTCCTCTCATCTTTCCTCCACTGCTTGCAGATCCGAACTGACCTCTGTTCTTCCTGATCGCTCTTCGCTTTCACAACAGCCTCACTCCTTCGGAGAACGCTCTCGTCGCTGCTGGTATTGCTCGTCCGCTCGCCAAGGATATGGTCTCCCTCGTAGATGTCGCGGAGGAGGCCAGGATCAAACACTCGCCCTGGCTTGTTAGTCGCATCTCTGGTCTCGGCGGTCGCTCGTACATTCACCCTCTGTGAGTCCTACTCCTGTTCCGCACTCTTACAAAGGCTGACTTCCTGTCTCACTCCCTCCTCAGCTAAATTTCCCACCTGTACATTACTCTCTATTGCTTGACTGAGATTCAGAGCTGACTCGCTTGCGCTCGCTACAGCTCGGCCATCCCACCTCTCCCCTCATCTCGGTCCGCGCTTCAGCTTCCCGCTTCTCAATTATATACCCTTCTCTCTTCTACCTCCCTCTACCTATCCTCATCCTCCAATCCTCACTACCCATCCTCTGTACTGCGTCCCTGCTTGCTTGTCTCTCCCCCCCCCCTTCCCTCCCTCTCCCCCCCCCCCGCTGTGCTCTCTCTCGCTTTTCGCAGTTTTCCTCTGTTCGTAGTACCTAAGTGCCCAGCCTCAGAGCATAAAGAGTGTTAGGGGATGAAATCTGACGGCTCTGGTGCTGGGAACGAGAGAGAGGAGGCTGCGAATGAGAGATTCAACAGCTACGGGCGCCATTCCCAACGCCCATCTCACACCCGTCAAGTCTTCCTGCTCCTCCCCGGGTGTGTTTCCCTCTCGCAGCGCCTCGAGCCCATGAAAGTGATGGTAAATGCCGTTCATTGCAGGCCTACAGTTCTCGCAGAGATCAAAGTCACACTCAAATCTCATCCCTCGGCGCTCGCCAACGCCACCCACCACCCACCAGATCCCTCCTGTGCTCCCCGCTCTACGGCAGCATGATGGCACCTCTCCCAGACCGTTTCAGCTCCCCTCGGCGCCCGTGCGAAGTCCGAGCGAACATCGGGCCCGAAAAACTCGGCGAAGTCGACGAGCCTTGTCCTCGGCGCGCGCAGGGTCATACGATCTCCCTCGCCGCCCCAACGGCGGCTGCCTTGCGGGGCGAGCGATGGCGGAACAGTAGGCGTGTTGGAGGGAGCGGGACGAAAGCGTTAGGGACGAGCGGCGATGGGAAGGGGATGTGAAGCGAACGAGGTAGGGTTGGAAGAGTGAGGACAGGTGCTTTCGTATCGGCGAGGGTTAGGTGCAGTGGAGTCTGTATGACAGCAAAGGTCAGCCACGGCTCAAAGAGTCGCCAGCCCCTTTGAGGGAGGAGGGGAGAGAACGGCGAGGTAGACGAACGGCGAGCATGCGGTCAGCGACATTGATGATGACGTCGAAGGAGGTGCACACCTGTAGGAGGGAATAAGGAGAGGGGATCAGCGACTACTCGTGCTTAGAGACGGCTCCACGGGTGTTCCAGCGCCGAGCGAGCCAAAACGCACCGGCAGCCCGGCCGAGAAAGGCGATTCGAAGACGGCGAGTGTCGCAAGAGCAAGGAGCGCTTGGTGATGAATTCTGGATAATCTTGACAATCCTAGGCGTCGTCAAAGACAGAGCAATCGAGCAGCAGCGAGCGACCAATGGGCGCCAGCCTCGAAGGGAACCTGTTATCTGTAAAACGGCGAGAGGAGAGGGGAAAGCGTCGCGCCGAGATCAGTGTAGCGGTATTGCTGGAACGCACGAGCTCGAGCTGCTCACCCAAGCGCGAGCGACATCTCGAGGACCCAATCTTGAAGTGCGCGACCAAGACCCCGTCTATCCCAAACCAGCGCACCTCCAACTCGTGCAAGACTTCAGCAGTGATCAAGTGCTTTGGTCGTACACTATGCGCCTCTCACCCTGCTGTAGCGAGGTCGCGAGGGAGCAATCATCGCGCATCACGAGGAGGAGGGGAGCGTGGAGGGTGACTAGGGATCCTCTAAGCGTCCGAGTCCGGGGATCTGTAGGAGAGCAGTCGTTAGCTGTGTACTTGACGAGCTCTCAAGTTGGCTGAAGCTCACCTCATCTGCAGAGTCACGGAAGCTCGGAACATGATTCAACGGCAGCGCGTGCTCGAGCATCCAGGCCAACGCGAGCAACTTACAGCTCCCCCTTCTTTAAAAATCCGTAGAGAGTAAAGAGGGGGGTGCTGATGGTATGGCTCAAACGAAGGCTCACGGAGCTGGAGAGGAAGGAGGAGAAGGAGCGAGCTCGAAACGACAGCGCTGCTGAGCTTGGACCTCGAAAATTTCTCAAGTCCCACCGACGAAGCCCGACCTCTCTCTCTCTTGCTCGTTGTTTCTCGTCGTTCTCTCTGCTGCTTGTTAACGTGGGCAAGAACAAGCGCGGTCCCAGGAAGTCTCGTGAGTTTAGTACAGCTTTGTACCTATCTATTGCCCTCATCGCCCGCCATCCTCTCGCAGAGAAACGTTCGCAGTCCTCGCCGCCCCCTCAAGAGCCTTATGGCAGACCCAAGCTTGATGACGAGGAAGCTGCATGGCCTGCTGGGCTTCCTACACCTCGACCACTTCGCGCTGGCGAGCACACGACGGCCGTACGTCTTCCTTTTAGCTTCGCCGACGAGAACGCCGAGCTGACTCTTCTCCCGCTCACAGAACGACTGGGGTGAGCTTTCCCTCATGGTAGCTGCTTGCAAGAATCCTTGCTGATTCTCTCCCTACAGCTCTTACCCTTGCCACCTTCCTCCTCACCCTCCTCACATCCTTCCAAGCCATCCTCTACTGGGGTCGAGTCGTCTACTCGGCCGACTCCTTCACTCGCCTTGGAGTTCCTCAGCTCCTCTACGAGATGGTGAGCTCTCTTCTTGTCTTCTTGCACTTTCGTTGAGCTTGAACTCACCATCCCCGTTTGCAGAGTCCAGCTGCGCAACTTGACCTCCCCGTCGAGCTTCAGTCGCTCGATCGCGCCTCCGCCTGCGACCATCCCATCTTCGCTTTCAACGCCAAGGATGTCTACGCTGCCTTCCTGCACCACCTCCTCAGGCTCTGCGACGAGCGCGAGATCGCCGCGGGCGGCTCCCCGTCGACGAGACACAAGAAGAAGAAGGGCGGCGACCCCGACGACGAGGAGGACGATCCCGTTCGAGACGGTCCTCTCCCTCGCACCCTCTTCGGCGCTCTCGCTCTCTACCTGCGACTCCGCAAGATGGCCTATCGGAACTGGCATGCGCTGAAGAAGATGTTCGCCCTTGCCGCCGAGACGGTGCGAATCTTCTTTATGGATCCGCAAGACGAGAAGCGCGCCAAGGCCAAGAACATCAAGTCGAAGTCATGGCTCCACTACGGTGAGTCTCTTCCGCAATACAACCTGTCTCGCCGAGCTGACCCTCTCTCCTTGCAGACCCGTCGCCCGAGGGAGTGAAAGCTGCCGAGCAATCCTTTTTCGGCAAGGATGTTCCACCAAGTGAGTTGAATACTCTCTCTCCTTCTTCAGCGTCGGGAATTGACCTCGGCTCTCTCGCAGCCAAGGTCAAGGGGAAGGAAATGTACACTTACAACATCCTACCCCCTTGGTTGAATCCCACCGGTTCTCTCGACCTCTTCCTCGACCGAGAGAAGGCAAAGGCCGACCCCTGCTTCGCCCATCTTCTCGCCGACCCCTCTCGCAACCCCAAGACTCCCCTCACCCCCGCCGAAATTCATCAAATCGACCTCGCCACTCTCCTCACCGCCCAGCGCGGCGACGCCGTTCAGATTCTTCGCTTGGAGCACAGTCGCAGCTCGATCTGGCAGCGCATTCGAGCCTTCGCTCAGGCGGCCATCCTCTTCACCTGCGACATTCGTACTCCATGGGCGCCTCGAGGCGAGTCTCGCCAACAATCCAAGTCCTCGGTCGCCTGCTCGGCGGGCATTCGCGACAACTATCTCGCCGGAGATTCCAAGATTGGGTGAGTTCTGACTCTTCTCTCACTCCATCCCCAGCCACGCTCACACTTCTCTCCTCTCCCACAGCGAGCTGAGGAACATCAAGGACGAAGAGTACCTTCCGTGCTCCATGGAAGGCCTCGTCGCCCACATCTGGCTCATCATCGGCGAGGATCTCCTCAGCGATATCTCCTCCGCCATGTACGCGGCCGTCTTCAAGTCACAGGACGTCTACTACCGCCAAGAAGCCGACTTGATGGGCTGTCTCCCGAGGAGCTTCGGCGGCGGCGCCTTCTGGCAAGGAATCATGGTCAATTTCGACTGCCACCCTCACCTCGAGCACAAGGGCTCGGAGGGGCGCTTTACTGGATCCTTCAACTGCGGCGACGTCGAGATGGAGGAGAACCCTGGCAACAGGAGGGGCACGCTTCGACTTCGGACCATCAGGACTTGTCGGCCGACCCACTCCTCGGCTGCTTTCTGCGCTCCCTACGCTCACGCCGGCGTCGGTCTCGGGTTTCCCGGTAACGTCGATGGTCAGTCGTTCGTATGGGCGGCGCTGGAGCTCAGCCACGGGACGAGTTTTCGGAAGATGGAGGATGAGGAGGGGCCGGATGCTCGGGCCCGAGGGGGAGCGAGGAGCAGCACTGGTCATTGTCAAGGGGTGAAGCAGCGCGCGAGGAACATTGGACGTCGTAATGCTGCCGGCCTTCGTGATAACGTACAGCCGATGGCCCACGGCGGAGCTGGAGGAGCTGTCTTGAACCAGGGCGGCATGGCCGCTTTTCCTATTGGTATGATGGCTATTTAGAACAGACTGTACTTGACTCAGTTCGGTAGAACTTCTTAGGTTCCGCGATGAGAGCCGAGAGCATCATGGCTGCTGCTGAGTTAGTTCGGCGTTCAGCACTTGACCTCGGCGCTTGAGGCATCATGCAGCGCCGCCTGTAGCCGCCGTTGACTTGGTCAAAGGCCTTTGAGTTGATTCCAATGCAAGGAGAAGAGATTAGACTCCCTGGATTGCCATGGAACCGTCTTGCAGGCTGAGAA